>JAPKLY010001166.1:0-17489 GCA_026898435.1 Prunella vulgaris
ACATAAGGTGCTTATGGACCAAAAGGTTAACTATCAACCAAAACAAATTTTCCAGACATAAAGCACAACATAAGGTGCTTATAGATCAAAAGGATAACCATAAACCAAAACACAATAATAAGCATTTTAAAAATCTAATAGAGAAGGTTCATAAAGCATACAAACAATGCTTTAGACCTAGCAAAACATGAAATATAATAGCCTAATCTAAGAATTGTTTTTTTAGGTTATCAACTATTACAAAAGCTCACACCCAGAGGTTGAATCTACTAATTGGTCAATTCGGGGTAGCGGATAGTGATCCTTGGGGCAAGCCCTATTCAGATCACGAAAATCTATGCACATTCTCCAGTTTTTGTTTCCCTTGGCTACCATCACAGCATTGGATAGCCACTCAGGGAACTGTACTTTCATAATATGTTTTGCTTTCAACAATTTATCAACCTCTACTCTGATAACTTTATCTTTCTCTGGACCGAATTATCTCAATTTCTGCTTTACGGGTCTTGCCTCTGGGCTGATATTCAGACGGTGCAACGCCACAGCTGGGTTAATACCCACCAAGTCTTCCGGCTGAAATGCAAAAAGGTCTGCATTCTTCCTCAGGCATCTAGTCACAGCCTCAGCCATTTCATGTGTCATCTGGGTTCCAATTCACGTGGTGAATCCCACTTTGTTTTGGAATAATTCCACTGGCATGAGCTCCTTTCTGGGATGCATCTGCATCTCTGGCTCTTTTTCTTCCAATTCTGCCAATTTCATCTTTTTTCCAAACGAGTCCTCTCCCCTGTCTGCTCTCAATGTATCTCTGGCTAATTTCCTTACAGTTTCGATGTAACATTTCTGAGAGCAGAGTTGATCTCCTCTGAGCTCTCCCACATCATTTCCTATCGGGAATTTCAACTTCAAGTGGTAAGTAGATACCACAGCAAGGAAGACATTCAGGGAAGGCCTCCCTAATATGACGTTGTACGATGACGGTGAGTCTACCACTAGGAAGTCTATCATCTTTACATTGGACAGGTAAGGTGTGCCCAGCCTGACTTGTAGTGTGACATGTCCTCTGGGATGTATGGCTCCTCCAGTGAACCCAAAGAACGGTGTCCACTGGTTCCATTTTTACATTCAAGTTCATTTTCTCAAAGCACTCTTGGAATATAATTTCCGCAGAGCTACCTGTATCCACAAACACCTTGGCCACATCATAACTGCCTATTTCTGTGGTTATGAACAGCGCATCATTATGAGGCCTCTGGGCAAGGACCTCATCTTCGACCCCAAATCTGATCACCGGGGTATCTTCCTCCATATTCACCTGTCTGAGCTCCCTTTCCTCCCAGAATTGTCTACTTCTGAGAGAAGATTTTCTAGATCGATTTGAGTCTCCATCAGTAGGTCCTCCCACTATCATCTGAATGAAGCCCCTCTTACCCACATGGCCATCCTTTCTCGGGGGTTCTATAATTTCTTTCCCCTTTTCTCCAACTTCTTTCCTCTTGAACTGATGCCTATCTCTTTCTCTTTTTACGAACTCTGCTAGGTGTCCACCCCGAATTAGCCTTTCAATTGCATCTTTCAGATGCCTACAATCATTTGTTTCATGCCCAGAGTCATTGTGATGTCGACAATAATGCTCAGACCTGGGGTTTTTAGGTCCATTTCTCACAGTAGAGGGAAATCTAAACCCCGGGTGGTCAGCTACCACCTCTAACATCTCCGCTGGCTGTAAGGTAAGATGAGTGTACGTCAAACCTCTCAGGCCAAACTTTGTCCTTTCCACCCTTTCCTTTCTCGGGTGTGCTTTTTTTTCTTTTCAGACTCTCTTTTTTTATCGGCATTCCTCTCTTCTCTCTTCATGCCACTGGCTTCTTCCAGGTTTATATATTTATCATATCTGACCTGCAATTCGTCAAAAGACTCTGGTTATTTCTTAGCCAGGGATTTGAAAAAAATCCCCGTCTACTAGCCCTTGGGCCAGGGCGTTAACCTCATCAGAGGTGGAAGGCACTTCTAGAGCCGCTTCATTAAAACGAATAATATATTCTCTCAAACACTCTTGTTGCCTCTGTTTCAAGCTAAGTAGATACAGGGAAGTTTTAGCTATCTTTCTGCACTAGCAAACTGGTGCAAGAACTAATCACTAAGCTCTGCAAAAGAATGCATGGAACTGGCAGTTAACTGACTAAACCATTTCTGAGCTGATTTCGTTAAAGTTGTGAGGAATACACGACATTTAACCCCTTCTGAATACTGATGCAACAAAGCTCCATTCTCAAATTTCAACAGATGGTCTTGGGGATCAGTCGTTCCATCATACTCGTAATTCAAAGTCTTGAACCCGTAAGGCAAGGGGTCAGAGAGAATTTTGTTCGTAAGGGGCAACCCCTAGGGTGGATCCCAGATTTGACTATTTTCTCACAGTGCTTTTTAATAGCTTTCATCTCTTTTTTCAGAGGTTATTGCACGATTGGCAGTAGCCACAGCGGCCGATTCAACTGCCTCATCAGAGTCATCTTAGTACTCAACCAGTCTAGAATTTCTCACATCTCCCTGACTAGCTCTGACCTCTGTCCTGTGTTTCCTGGCGGCTGGTCCGCCGGCAGCTGCTCTGGCAATTCTGGTTCCAACATTACCATCCTCCGGGACGTCTTCTGAGGGATGAAGTAATGTGGCGGGCACACTCCAGGCCCTAAATTCTGGCACACTTCAGGTCACAATGGCTCAAGCCTGGGACACGCCCGTGGCCGTATATTCTTTTCTTTCCACTATCTGGGGCGTTATCGGATTCAGAGTCGGGGCCTCTTATCGACCATTCATTTCTGCTATCTGACCCGTCAGAGCGTGATTCACTGCTGACTGAATGAGAGCCCTGAGATTATCCACAGACAGGGTTATCACAGATGGATTACCAAGTGGCATTTCCATAGCCAAAACGGAGGCATTCTGGGCTGTCACCACTGGAGCGTTCTGATCTCATAAGTGTTTTCGACAGAGAAGCACTATTGCTCTCTGATCTCTCGATGAAGATCATATTCATATCCTCAAGAAAAGTATAAACTCAAAAGTTGACAAAAAAATTAATATTTTTGTGTTGTTTAACGACCTTGAATACATGGTTCAGCCAAAAAGGTGAACGCTAGACATCTTAATCTAAGAATACACACAATGATCTTCTTGCCCTTCAATGAAACAATTTTGTAATAATAAACTTTTCTTCATTATTGGTTTTAATGTTCATTTCAGAGACATATTATGGACAATTAACATGGTCATTCTCATCCTATTTCAGCTGGAAACAAATGTCCTTCCCACTTTTGTGTTTTATTCATTATATGTGTGGAACAACTTCTATAATCATGCAATCCATTCAGACATATGAAGAATCGGTTGTAAAATAGCTAATCACAACTCATTAACACCATTTTAACGTTTGTAGTTTCAGATCCAGACACGTAAACATCAGATTTATTTCATTTTTACTAAGATGGCAAGGTTGATGTCAAGATTCTTCATCATATATGGATTTTATAATGGGAAACTCACGCCTCAACTCAAATTTCCCACAGACGGCGCCAGATGATAAGTTCAATATGAGCATATCATATTAATACATCATTAAGTTACAAAGGGGGAGGACAAATACCTAGTATTCTCCTCCAAAGAGGATGAAAACTGCGCTGTTTTCAACTCTGGCTCGTTTCATCCACTATGCTCTGCCTTCTTCGCTAATATGCAACAAAGTCGGGCCAGAAAGGTTTCCGGCGTCGACCCTCCAACACTCAAGTAAGTATTTCAGGCCACCATTGACGTAATAGTAATGAAAATGTAAAGAAAATATATGAATATGGGTGAATTATCCTCCAAGAATGTATAAGTGTGCTATTTATACCCTTCCCTCCATAAAGAGAGTGTAGGTCAGTCATTTCACACCTTTGGGACCATAGGGAGAAGTACACAAGGGTAGTGGAGCATGGCGATACTAAAATAGTACGCATAGGGTGGACACATGGCGCCATACTAGTGGCTTCCTTGTACTATTCTGATCCTTGTCTGGGATTTAGGCGGCCACATGCACCCAGCGTGTTGTACTTCCTGGGAAAATGACATTTACTCTCTAAGATCCTACCGGTGAATCCTGAGCTAATGATTACCATAAACATATGATATCTAGGTTCAATAATATGACTGACCTCTTACCTCTGGGTAAAGGTCACGAGTCAGAAGTGACATAGCGATTGTTCACAGTGTTCATGTCGTATCTCTCCTTCTTCTGACCTCTGGATCCATGTGCTGAGATTGGGCCCGAAGGAGTCACAATTGTCATATCTGGGGTGCGGACTATTTTTTCCACATCAAGTAGCCATTCACCCAAGATTTCCTAGAGATTGATTTCTCCACTTGCATCCACCGGAGGCATGAACAGGATGGGTCCAGGGGCCTTGAAAGGTTCTCCATCACTATGCTCTTCCCAAACATTCAGGACCCTGGGGTAGATGTATAATACCCTAAGTTTTCATGTCCATATTTGCTTCACTAAATATTTTGTGATATTTTATGAGCTTATATGACACATTTATATTTGAATTTATGCATGGGCACCATTATATGCTCTTAATGTATTATTTGCTCGATATATGTTTATTCTTGAGATTTTAGAATTTTTATATGCTCTTTATTTGTCTCTTAAAGTAGTTAACTTAAGATTAAAGGTAGTTTTTAATTTTAGTAATTTATTCATAAGATATAAGTGATAAAATAAAACTTTCCTTAAGAAACAATTTGTGTAATGTTTACTTGATATTTTATAGAATTAATATATAGACTTTGTAATTAATTTAGAACCTTAAGAGAGCTTTAATTCTAACATATTTTAGGATTTTAGAAAGTCAAAATTATTACATAAGGCATGACATAAGCATGACCTAAGCATTACACATCACCTCCTTAAACCTCCTTACTTGGAGGTTAAGTAGAAGGTTTTAGAAAGATTTAGAAGCCTCAAGACATGTCCTAATTTACCTATAAATAGGGCTTTACCTCTTCACTTTTGAACCATGAGAAAAACACACAAACATACATACTAACCGTGAGTTTCCAAGGAAGAAGATGAGAAGAGATTTCAATCCATCAACACTTAGGTAAGCTTCTTAACTTCATATTTAAGTGATGATTAAAATAGGGGCATGATTAGATTATAGGAAATTAAGAAAGAGATGATAGAAGTTTGAAATCAAGTGATTGTGATGTTATATAATGTTCTCTTCATGTATTTCATGTTTAAATTCATTCTTTCACAAGGTATGAGCTTAAACATGTTTATTTATGAGTTATTTATGTTCATAACTTGGAAACCATGAAATTGTGTGAATAAATTTGAAGTTATGTTGAGATGATCATCATGTATGCATAAAAAACTAAATCTGGACCAAGTTTCGTTTAAAATTTCATTCTGACGGATTGATGAAGTGAAAAATTCTGAAAATATTTTATGTGATAGTATACTAATTATCGAAATTAGGTTTAAAATTTCGTAGTTATTGAAGTAATAATTGATTTTTGGTGATTTTTCAAAGATGAACTATGTTTTTCGAACTCTATAACCAAAACAGTAAAAGTTTGCTAGGATTAAAACATAATCGGTTTGGTTTTTATAAAAATTCAAAGTACAGTTATAAACTATATAAAGTTGGGAGTTTATAATTAAAATTTTAAAGGTATTGGACTTATGATTGATTTATGGTTAATTTTCTATGTTAAGGGGTCAGAAATTGTTAATAGTTTGATCTTCGTAAAAATTGTAGCGTTTAGTAAGAAATTTCAGAAATTAAAAATTATTACATTAAACTAAATTAATTTTTTTTTATGTGGTTAAAATTTTAGAATTTTTGGGAAAGTAGTTTATTTTATATGAATTTTTAATTGATGGTTGCAGAAACTGAAATTATGTACGAATTGTTCGAAATGGTCTGTTTATATTTTATGGTCGATATTTCTTTAGGGCATGTTATTTGATAATTATACATGCTTAATTGATATTTATGATTTTTGATACAACTTTTGAATATGTATTGAGACTAAAATTTGAAATTTTATTTGTATATCATATGAAAGATGTTGATATGTGAATTTCATGATTTATTTAAAAGTGATGGGATAAGTAACAAATTTTTTATCATTAAAATTTTCTCTGTAGGTTCAAATCTACAAGGTGGGGAATCATTTCACTCTTCACAGAGTGTTACTTTTATTTACAATTGCATTTATTAAATGTTGAATGTTAAATATTTGAGTCTGGCCCGCTGTCGACTGGCATTTGAGTTTGAGATAGTCCACCTAAATGTTGGCAACTGAGATAGTCCGGTCGCCCTGGCACCACAGGTTGGTCGCACCACCCAGAGATACCCGGTGAAATTCCAGGAGCTCAAATGTTATATACATTGATGTTTTAATTTGTGCAATTGTCAAGAGATTCACCACTAAGTGTTTACGACCACTTATCCCTTCTACTTTTAATTTTTACAGATGCTATGGATCCCGACGTGGGCGAATGAACTCGGCTGGCAGTGGCGTTTTGTTTTATATAAATTTACATTTTGAACGCTATTTGCAAAAATATGTAAGGCTACGGCTGTACTTATTTTTAGCCTTCTGTTGTATAAACTTGTGGCGTATTTTAATACTATATATATTATTTAGTAGCATTCCTACTTGTGCCATATCACATTTTTTGTATTATTTAAGTGGGGATGTTACAGGTGGTATCAGAGCAAGGTTCGCCTGCTAAAGAATTTTTTAAAAAATGTGTGTGTTTTAAAATTTTAACAAAACAACCGCACCGAGGTCATTCTCCACGACGGGATCAGGTAAGTGATTCATAAGTGCTTAATTTTGTTATTTATAAGAAATTGTGATTAATTTTTATTTGTTGAATTATTAATTATATGTAATATTAAACTAACCAATAAAATTTGTTGTTTAAAGAATGGAACAAGTACGAACAAAGGATGAGGATTTAGGAGCTTATATTGGAGAAATAATGTCGAAGTATAAACATGTGCTAGTAAATGGACATTACATGGATGATGACTATTACTGTCATCTACTTCTGGATACCGTGCCATCTACTTGGTTATGTGCGAGCCTAGATATGCTTGACTATGTGTTAGATAAATATGGACATCTGTGCTTTCCCTAGTTTACTTCAATATTATTTTGCGAATGGGCTCAGTCGGGGACTGTCCATTTTACCCCGATTCATCCAAGATTTGAGATAAAGGAAGTTCAACAGTGGTCTCCCATTTATGAAATAGTACAAGAAAACTGTGGAAGCAGAGAGCTAAGATCGAAGGCGGATAGGGAAGTACAGAGATGGAGATGAACAACGATAGTGACAGTGATGTTAGTACCAGCTCAATTGAGATGTGGGAGAAAGAGAAGAAGGAGCCCGAGATAATTATCATTGATGATGATTAAATCAGAATCAAAATTATGTGTTTATCTGACCTATATATGTATTATGGGCCTACATGACACTTACTATTATATGAAAAGTATATGTCTAATATGAGCTAGATGTTTTGAATGAATAGTATATTTTGAATGTAATATTTGTGGCATAAGTATATGAAATATATGTTGTTGTTATAATTATGTAAATTTATTATTACTAATAAGTTTGTTACTGATTAGAACCATTAGTCGTAGGGGGACCAGAACAGAACCAGAGATGAACGGTGACTTAGCATCAGTATTAAGGGAATTAGTTCAACAGTTAGGTCAGCAAGGCCAATCATCCCAAACATCTGCACCACCTCCAGTCCAAAACCATGAGAATAAGATTAGTTAGTTTAAGAAGTTTAGACCTCCAACCTTGACCGGAAAAGAGAATCCGATGGAAGTAGAGAATTGGATTCGAAGTATAGAAAAGATATTCACTTATCTTGGATGTACGGATGATCAAAAGGTTTCATGTGCTATATTTCAACTGACTGAAGATGCAGATTATTGGTAGGACAATGAAAGAGGAAGAACGAATTTCAGTTACCTGGGAGAAATTTGTTAAGGTAATGGTCAAAAATTACATACCACAGTCATTCTTGGATAAAAAAGAAACTGAGTTCTTACAGTTGAAGCAAGGAAGTATGACGGTTCAGGAATATGAAAAGAAGTTCAATCAGCTAGGACGTTATGCTTCTCATTTGGTGGATACAGATGAAAGAAAGGATAAGAGGTTTGTACAGAACCTTTGTCTGGAAATCAGCACTATTTTAGTAGCACAAGATATTAAGTCTTATGCTGAGATATTTGAGAAAGCACAAGCTGTTGCAGCTCGTATGAAAATAGAAGAAGTGATAATGCCAGAACCACAACAGAATAAGAGAAAATGGGTCGGTACAAAACAAGGGAAAATTTTAAGCAAGTCAAGAAAACAGTGGCAGTACCACAACAACAGAAGCCACCTAAGTGCTGCAATTGTGGAAAGGAACATTTTGGACAATGCCTAAAAGGAACGAGAATATGTTACAAGTGTAAAGAACCAGGACATCTCATAACTGCGTGTCCAAGGTTGAAGCTACAACAGAGGATGGCACCTGCCCGAGTATTTGCCATGAACCAACAGGAGGCAATGGAAAATCCAGAAGTGATGGCAGGTATATTTAAAGTATCCCAAGTACCTGCTTTTACACTATTCGATACTGGTGCTACGCATTCATTTATTTCTAGGAAAATGTTTGAACAATTTGAGACTGCTAGTATTATGGTAGAAGGAGATTTCCTAGAAATAAACATTCCCTCTGGTACTACGATACAATCCTTAGGATTGTGTAAAAACGTGATGATTGATTTTGAACATGCTTCACTCCCGGTAAATCTACATATAGTAGAAATGAAAGACTTTGATATTATCTTGGGAATGGATTGGCTTATGGCTAATCATACTCTCATCAAGTGCCAAGAGAAAGAAATATCGGTACAAGGACCAAAAGGTGTGAATTTTACACTATATGGTGCTAGAATTGGAATTATACATAAGGTAATTTCAGCGATAAAAGCTCGAAAGTTATTGAGGAAAGGAGGGAATACGGCGCTTCTAGTAAATATTGTAGCAGCGAAATCCGATGGTCCAACATTGGAAGATATGCCAGTAGTATGTGAATACAAGGATGTATTCCCAGATGATTTACCAGGACTACCCCCAGATCTACAGTTGAAGTTTACTATTGATTTAATACCTGGAGCAGCGCCCGTTTCGAAAGCACCTTACAGAATGGCACCAAAAGAATTGCAAGAGTTAAAGGTACAATTACAAGAACTATTGGATAAGGGTTTCATTCGATCGAGTGTATCACCGTGGGGTGCACCAGTGTTATTTGTGAAAAAGAAAGATGGATCGTTGAGGATGTGCATTGATTACCGGGAATTAAATAAGCTTACCATCAAGAACAAATATCCACTTCCTAGGATCGAAGACCTATTTGATCAGTTAAGAGGAGCCTGTGTATTTTCTAAGATTGACTTGAGATCAGGATATCATCAAGTGAAGATTAAGGAAAGTGATATTCCGAAAATAGCTTTTAGAACTCGATATGGTCACTACGAGTTTGTAGTGTTACCATTTGGACTTAGCAATGCGCCCGCTATTTTCATGGATTTGATGAATCGAGTATTCCACTAATATTTGGATCAGTTTGTGATCGTCTTTATTGATGATATTCTAGTATATTCAAAAAGTCAGGAGCAACATGCAAAACATCTTCGGATTACGCTGGAAACTCTGAGAAAAGAGAAATTGTATGCTAAATTCAAGAAGTGTGAGTTCTGGTTGGATTAGGTTGTATTTCTTGGACATACGGTTTCGGCTTTAGGAATAGAAGTTGACCCAGCAAAAGTAGAAGCTGTCAACCAATGGAAGACACCAACCAATGTAAAATAAGTCAGGAGTTTTCTTGGATTTGCAGGGTATTATCGAAGATTCATTGAAGGATTTGCTCGGATTGCAAAACCCTTAACTCAGTTGACTCGGAAAGATACAAAGTATGAATGGACAGAAGAATGTGAAAGAAGTTTTCAGGAATTAAAGCAAATACTTACAACAGCCCCAGTTCTTACAATTCCTGAAGGTACGGAAGGATTTACAATATACAGTGATGCTTGTAAACAGGGATTAGGATGTGTGCTTATGCAGAATGGAAAAGTAGTGGCGTATGCATCAAGACAATTGAAACCACATGAGCAAAATTATCCTACACATGATTTGGAGTTAGCAGCAGTTGTTTATGCGCTCAAGATTTGGAGGCATTACTTATACGGAAATAAATGTCAGATTTACACAGATCATAAGAGTTTGAAGTATATCTTCGAACAGAAGGAGTTAAACATGAGACAAAGAAGATGGTCGGAGTTGGTAAAGGATTATGATTGTGAGATACTATACCATCCCGGAAAGGCAAACGTAGTAGCCGATGCTTTGAGTCGCAAAGAAAAAGTCAGAATCAATACTTTGGTAGTGAAACCAACCTTGACAGAAAGGATAGCAAAAGCTCAGTGTGAAGATACATTCTTGGAAAAGATGAAACAGAAAATCAAGGAAGGAAAAGCGAAGGAGTTTTCGACACAAGAAGATGGTACTCTAGTATGTCAAGGAAGAATATGTGTACCAGAAAAAGAAGAACTTAAGAAAGAAATATTGGAAGAAGCACATTGTACACCATATTCAGTTCATCCTGGAGGAACCAAGATGTACCAATATTTGAAGAAGATATTTTGGTGGAAAATATGAAGATGGATATTGGTAATTTTGTGCAGAAATGTTTGACCTATCAACAGGTGAAAGCTGAACATCAAAGACCATCAGGATTGTTAAAACCACTTGAGATTCCGGAATGGAAATGGGAAAATATTACGATGGATTTTGTGGTAGGATTACCCAAGTCAATGCAAGGGAATGAAGCTATTTGGGTAATTGTTGACAGATTGACCAAAACGGCACATTTCTTACCAATAAAGATGACATTTACATTGGACAAGTTGGCTCAGATTTATATCAAAGAAATTGTCCGGTTACATGGAGTTCCAATTTCTATTGTGTCAGATAGAGATTCACGATTTACATCAAAATTCTGGCACAGTCTTCAAGAGGTAATGGGCACTAAATTGGAGTTTAGTAAAGCCTTTCACCCCCAAACAGATGGTCAATCAGAACGAACAATTCAAACTCTGGAAGATATGTTAAGAGCTTGCATTATTGATTTTGGAGGAAGTTGGGAAAGATATTTGCCTTTGGTGGAATTTGCTTATAACAACAGTTATCATACTACAATTAAAATGGCACCATACGAAGCATTGTACGGAAGAAAGTGCAGATCTCCACTGTGTTGGGATGAAATTGAAGAAAAGAGGTTACTAGGACCGGAATTGATCGAAGAGACTACTAAGGTAGTAAAGAAAATCAAAGAAAGAATGCAAGCAGCTCAAAATAGACAGAAAGCATATGCCGATAGGCGAAGGAAAGAATTGAGCTTTGAGGTCGGAGACAAAGTATTTTTAAAGGTATCACCAATGAAGGGAATTTTCCGATTCGGGAAAAGAGGAAAGTTAAAACCCAGATGCATTGGGCCTTATGAAATTTTGGAACGAGTTGGGGATTTAGCTTACAGGGTAGCATTGCCACCAGCTTTGGCAGGAGTACACAATGTATTTCATATTTCTATGCTCCGGAAGTATATACCTGACCCTACCCACATAGTAAACCAACCTGAACTAGAAATCGATACCAACCTAACCTATGAGGAAGTTCCTATAGCCATACTTGACAGAAAACTTCATAGATTGAGAAATCGAGATATTCCAATGATTAAGGTCCAGTGGAATAAACATGGAAAGGAAGAAGCCACTTGGGAAAGAGAAGACGAAGTCTTAACAAAGTACCCCTACCTCAGTAATTACGGTAACACTTGAAATTTTGAGGACGAAATTTTTTTTAGGGGGGTAGACTGTAATCCCCTGAGTTTTCATGTCCATATTTGCTTCACTAAATATTTTGTGATATTTTATGAGCTTATATGACACATTCATATTTGAATTTATGCATAGGCACGATTATATGCTATTAATGTATTATTTGCTCGATATATATTTATTCTTGAGATTTTAGAATTTTTATATGCTCTTTATTTGTCTCTTAAAGTATTTAACTTAAGATTAAATGTAGTTTTTAATTTTAGTAATTTATTCATAAGATATAAGTGATAAAATAAAACTTTCCTTAAGAAACAATTTGTGTAATGTTTACTTGATATTTTATAGAATTAATATATAGACTTTGTAATTAATTTAGAACCTTAAGAGAGCTTTAATTCTAATATATTTTAGGATTTTAGAAAGTCAAAATTATTACATAAGCCATGACATATTCATGACCTAAGTGATGACCTAAGCATTACACATCACCTCCTTAAACCTCCTTACTTGGAGGTTAAGTAGAAGGTTTTAGAAAGATTTAGAAGCCTCAAGATATGTCCTAATTTACCTATAAATAGGGTTTTACCTCTTCACTTTTGAACCATGAGAAAAACACACAAACATACATACTAACCGTGAGTTTCCAAGGAATAAGAGGAGAAGATATTTCAATCCATCAACACTTAGGTAAGCTTCTTAACATCATGCTTAAGTGATGATTAAAATAGGGGCATGATTAGGTTATAGGAAATTAAGAAAGAGATGATAGAAGTTTGAAATCAAGTGATTGTGATGTTATATAATGTTCTCTTCATGTATTTTTTGTTTTAATTCATTCTTTCACAAGGTATGAGCTTAAGCATATTTATTTATGAGTTATTTATGTTCATAACTTGGAAAACATGAAATTGTGTGAATAAATTTGAAGTTATGTTGAGATCATCATCATGTATGCATAAAAAACGAAATCTGGACCAAGTTTCGTTTAAAAATTTATTCTGACCGATTGATGATGTGAAAAATTCTGAAAATATTTTATATGATAGTATACTGATTATTGAAATTAGGTTTAAAATTTCGTAGCTATTGGAGTAATATTCGATTTTTGGTAATTTTTCAAAAATGAACTAGGTTTTTCGAACTCTATAACCAAAACAGTAAAAGTTTGCTTGGATTAAAACATAATCGATTAGGTTTTTATAAAAACTCAAAGTACAGTGATAAATTACATAAAGTTGGGAGTTTATAGTTAAAATTTTAAAGGTATTGGACTTATAATTGATTTATGGTGAATTTTCTATGTTAACGGGTTAGAAATTGTTACTAGTTTGTTCTTCGTAAAAATTGTAGCGTTTAGTAAGGAATTTCAGAAATTAAAAATTATGATATTAAACTAAATTAATTTTTTTTTATGTGGTTAAAATTTTAGAATTTTTGGGAAAGTAGTTGATTTTATATGAATTTTTAATTGATGGTTGCAGAAACTGAAATTATGTACGATATGTACGAAATGGTCCGTTTATATTTTACGGTCGATATTTCTTTAGGGCATGTTTTTTAATAATTATACATGCTTAATTGATATTTATGATCTTTGATACAACTTTTGAATATGTATTGAGACTAAAATTTGAAATTTTATGTGTATATCATATGAAAGATGTTGATATGTGAATTTCATGATTTATTTAAAAGTGAAGGGATAAGTAACAAATTTTCTATCATTAAAATTTTCTCTGTAGGTTCAAATATACAAGGTGGGGAATCACTTCACTCTTCACAGAGTGTTACTTTTATTTACAATTGCATTTATTAAATGTTGAATGTTAAATATTTGAGTCTGGCCCGCTATCGACTGGCCTTTGAGTTTGAGATAGTCCACCTAAATGGTGGCAACTGAGATAGTCCGGTCACCCCGGCACCACAGGTTGGTCGCACCACCCAGAGATACCAGGTGAAATTCCAGGGGCTCACATGTTATATACATTGATGTTTTAATTTGTGCAATTGTCAAGAGATTCACCACTAAGTGTTTACAAACACTTATCCCTTCTACTTTTAATTTTTACAGATGCTATGGATCCCGACGTGGGCGAATGAACTCGGCTGGCAGTGGCATTTTGTTTTATATAAATTTACGTTTAGAACGCTATTTGCAAAAAAATTTAAGGCTACGGCCGTATTTATTTTAAGCCTTCCGCTGTATAAACTTGTGGCGTATTTTAATACTATATATATTATTTAGTAGCATTCCTACTTGTGCCACATCACATTTTTGTATTATTTAAGTGGGGATGTTACAAGAGGGCAGGCCAGTTTCCACCATCTTCTGGTGGAATACTTCATCAGCTTCAACACCTTCAAACTCCCCTGTCACATAATAGGAGTAGACAAATTCCCTTTTGATCTCCTCCCACTGATCATTGAGATCCTTTGGAATCCAGGCATCAATGTGAGGGAATTTGGCAACAGGCTCACTGATTTGCCTCTTACTTCTCCTAGTCTTCATCCTCCAGTAGGAATTCCTGGGACTCCTGAGTGGTGGAGGTTTCACCATTTGGCCACTCTCCATAAGCCTCCTTTTCTCCTCAGCATTTTGCCTGTTATGTTCATCTAGAGTTTGTCCTGACTTTACTTCTTGAGCCAAAGGACTCAAGATGGGCTTAAATAGTTCCTCAGTTGAGAGTACCTTTTCAGGTTGGCTTGGTGCAAGTTGAGCTAGTGGACGAGGATTTTCCACAGCCAACTCCCTTACCTCCTCTTCATCCTCCTGGGTCACCATTACCCTTCTTTTCTTAGTGGCTTGAGTGTCAGATGCACTCCCACTCCTCTGTCTATTTTCCCTCAAGATTTGCTCCTTAGCCTTTGACAGCCTGGTTTCTCTCCCTGCATCAACAATCCCTTTCCTTTTCTCATGAGCAGTAGCCTGCTCCCTTCCTTGACAAGAGTGTCCATCTCTTCCCTAACATCTGCAACAAAATTTTTAGGGTCAGGCCCCTCCCCAACTGATGGTCCTCCAAGTGGCCTGTCCTGTCTTCCTTCCCTTCTTTCCCCCTTCTTGCTAACTCTCCTAGAGAGTTCAGCAAGAGCCACAGAGTGCTTGGCTGTATCTTGTTCAACTACCCTGAGATTGATGAGACAATGCTCTGTTTCTTCATTCAGTGCCTTCAGGTGATAGGCAGCATCCACTCAAAAGTCCGTGAAGGGCTTTAACTTCTCTTCAATTATCAAATTTGTAGCAGTCTGAGTGGGAAGCACTGAAAGTGCCTGCCTAACCTGAGTTTTCACCTCCTCTTTCAGGACATTCTCCCTCCTTGTGAAGTATTCATTCATCCGATCCATCAGGCCACCTACCATAGCATTGATGGAAGCCTGAATGATCCTTTCCCGTTCCTCAGTATTTTCCTGCCTGACTGCTACAATAGCCTGTGCATGAGTGTTTGCCAAAATCATATATGATTTCCACGCAAGTGTACGTGATTGTTGTTGTCGTGGCAAGTTAACCAAGTTAAATATCGAACACAGGGAAACAATGTGATATCAAGTATGTATTGAGTGTTCACAAAGGCTGATAGCTAGGAAAACAAAGAAAAGGTCTTGGTCTCTGTCTACTAAATCAACAAGATATAGTAAATCCTAACTATCACCTCTTAGAAGTGAGAAAGTGTGAAGCGTACGTGAAAGTAATCCAACTATAGTTCCTCTAGTGTCCTCTCTTTCCTAGCATTCAAAAGATCTCTTGGTGTCTTAGTCAAGCCAACTAGTATCTAGATCTCTCCACAACACAAGCTAAGGGCTCTATTAGATGTCTAGATCTCTCTACAACTCCTAACACTCCAATTAAGAGGTCTAGACTAATATGCAATTATCATTGGTCATACAAGCCAAATATCAAACACTTAGTATGCATAAAGTTCTTATAGCTCAATTCTCATTTCATTGCTAAAACATATAAGCCATACATTACAATTAAACATCCCAAGCATTCATACTAGTCATTAATAAGAGAACTAATTCAATAAGATCACTAATTCATGCATAGGATTGACAATAGACTAAATTCACCATAGTATTCATACAACCATGCAACAAGATTATTAGCCCATGGCTAATTGATGGAACAAAACAATAATTAAACTATAAACAAACATGATTAACACTAATATGAATGGAAATACAAGAAATCTTACCAATTGTTGGAGAATTGAAATACAATCATCAAACCTTCAAAATGCTAAGTCTTGATACAAAGCTCAACATAATAAAACAAACCGTAGAATTTTAGCTAATAACTAGACTAAGATAATGGGACAAATGGATTAAATATCCAATGGATGGATCAAAAGTAATTGTAGAGAGTAGTACGAAATCTAACTAAGAAACCACTAATAACTTCGAATCTCTCTCTCTAAAACTACCTAATGATATAACTAAGGAATAATCTCATTTGAAAATATGATCCTTGACTATTTATAGTTCCCATAATGCTTGGTCCAATATACCCTTCATTAAACGCGCGAAAAGACAAAACAACCCTCGAAATGGTGTCCAACCGAACTGCCGCACGATCCTGGCTTGACCATCGCACGATCCCACTGGTGCTTGCGTGCGTGCGGCTCCGCCTCGCACGAACCAGAGCCCTTCCACACTAACCCATGCCTGTGGTCGCACGAACCCTGGCTTGGTGGCGCACGATCCAGTTCGGTCGATCCTTGACTTTTTGTTTTCTTCATATCTTGAGTTCTAGAGCTCCGATTGACTCGATTTTTTTTCCTTTGCAATCCTCTCTTCGAACTCTTCAACATGGTATATTATTTTCCTCCATTGGATCAACTCACAAAGTCCAGACTTTCACGAACTTGCTCATCTTTCGCCAGTTTTGCTCATTTTCACTAAAAACATAACTTTCTAGCCGAAAAGGAATAAATGCACAAAGAGTAGCATTTTAGGGTCAAATATGAACATAATCACATCAAAACCATAGAGAAATGGATGCAAAATTATTCAATTATGAGCCTAATCACACCCCCAAACTAGATTGTTGCTCATCCTCGAGCCACGAAGCGATAAGATAGGGGAATAATTGTATCAATGAAGCATCGAACACAAGTCAAATGCCATGAAAATAGCAATCAATATCAAGAAAGTCTTGCATGCAATCTCATCTAATCAACCATAAACAATGAATCAAATAAGCAAGATATCAAATCAATGAGTCAAGATCCTCACAAGATAAGTGTTTAGCTCAACCCTCAAGTGTATAAGTTCACTCAATCATCACACCACATACACATACTACCATAAGCTTGGATCAAGTCTACATTCTCCACCACTTGAAATGACAAATCATTCACACATCAATGAGGACTTTCAAAAGGTTGTAGTGTTGGCTCTTTGGTAGGGAAGGAATTTATGGATAAAAGTGACTAAATATGTGTTTGCCAAAATCGTGTATGATTTCCACGCAAGTGAACGTGGTCTTTGTTGTTGCGGCAAGTTAACCAAGTTAAATATCGAACACAGGGAAA
>JAPKLY010001166.1:26334-61275 GCA_026898435.1 Prunella vulgaris
ACTTACATGATTCAGGTAAACTGAACCAAGGCCTAAGTCAGGACTTACAAGCATTCAGCTTGGCCTGATAGATTATTTTAAACTTGCCCTTCACTGACTAAGTTCTGTTCTGAGCAGCTTAGAATACTTAGTAGAAACATAAGTCAGTGGGACGTCCGGATAGTCATCAGGATGGACCATCAAGTCTTTGGTCTTCACTTCAGTTCAGACAATCTTCTATAAGGCTGACTCTGAACTTCTTCAGGACGAGTTGCGTTTCAGACTTCAGATAATTGGGTTGACTCCAATCTTCTTCAGTTTTCAACACGTTCCCCCTGAACTGAATCCCTAACGTGACTATCTTGAATACGACTATCCTGACTAACTGTACTTAGGCAAATTCATCAGGGGTTTTGGGATCTAATCAAAACACTCTGATTGTCCCAACAATTTCCCCCTTTTTTATGATGCCAAAACCCTTAAGCAAATTCCTAACCATCTATACAATCAACTGACTTAGTCAATGAAATAGGTTCAATACCTCCTGACAAACTAGACACTTAGTCTATAAGATGGAAACAAGGAATGGGTTAGCACAGTTCTTGATAAAGATACGGAAAAGTAAATTCAGGAGTCCACAAGAAGTTGTACTCAGGAAAATTAAATAACTTCATTGATAAATCTGAAAGTACAAGCATCCTGAAGCTATTACAATATTTCCTGAACAACTAACTCCTGATCTATTCTTCATCCTGATCCTTATTCCACTCAGCAAGTGAGATCTCATACATCTCCAAAACCCAACTCAGAATTTGCTTCATCCTAGTCCGATTACCAACTGTTCCGGAGACACGTCCTATTCTAACGATTTCTTCTGATATAGCCTTTCGGTCCAGTTGCTTGGAGTTCCCATAGAGTGGAGGAGGGTACTTGATGAATTCCGGCGGAGCAATCTCGACCCCTTCGATATCAGCATTCCTGATGATCTCAGCCCAAAGGTCCGGATGCTCCTGCGCCATCCAGTGGTGGAGGATAATATCTTTTTCTTCATTCAGGTCGTCCCAAAGCCCCACCACGAAGAATAGATATGCCCATCTATTCCGAATTGGAATCCACACTTCCAACAACTCCACAGGGATGAAATCTTCAACAAGCTGAAGTGGAGGAGGTCCTTGACCTGGATTCACCACCAATTTCCTCAGAGTCTTCTTTCGGGATCCAGAAGGCACAGACTTCTTCTTCTGGACCTGCGAAGTCAGGTACTCGTTGGATTCCTTCAACCTCTGGATCTGACTGAGTAGCGATAACTCCTTCAACTTTGCTTGCTTCTCTGACTCAGTCAGTACCAGCTTCTTTGCCTGGGTGATTGATCCAGGATGCAATCCCTCCTCTAGTTCAGCAAAAAGAGGTGCCAGGGCAGAATCCTCCGACTGCTTCATCCTCTTCGGACCAGATTCTTCAGATTCAGTGCCTAGGGCTTCAGTGGCAGCAACTGATCTAGTTCTCTTTCTTTCCTGAGCTTTCAGTTCAGGGGGAAGATCTTCTTCTTTCCTTTGCCAATTTGCTTTCTTCCTTCCCCTTTTTGGCATCATCTTCATTTATTTTTCCAACCACTTCTTCAACTGACTCAGCCAAAAGTCCGAACTGATCGCTCATTTTCTGCTGCTTCCCCTTAATGTCCCCGATCTGAGTTACCATCCCTCTCAGATCGACACTGAGGCCCTTGACAGCCTGATTGTGGTCAAGCTTCAACCTACCCTCGAGATCACCCATCCTGGAGTCCAGGGTCTGCCAGATTTCTTCCTTCTCCTTCTCTGACATTTCACTCAGTAATTCAGCCTTCAGCTCTGCTTTCAGCTTTGCAAGCTTATCATCAACCAACTGATCAACACTTGCATTCAGTTGTTGATCAAGGAATGTGTTCACCTTTTCATCCTGTTCAGCTCGCAGACTTACAACCATCTTGTTGCAGCTTTCAGCTGTCTCCCTTGCTAGCTGACATACTGTTTCGACCCGAACTGAGTGATCTGTCTCAGTCAGAACATGAACATCCTCGGCAATGGCAAAAGCTGTGACCATCTCGTGGTGATCCCGGTTGACTGCCCCCAATCGCTGATTGATCAGGCCAGCAGCTCGACTGTAGCGATAGATTTTCTTATTTTGGGTTGTGAGTTGACGGCGGATGGATTTCAAATCCCGCTGCCATGCCCCTTTCCCTTTCTTCTGAGTCCTTTTACCGGGAACACGGACGAGAACATGTGAACCCTCTTCTAAAGCCTCAGCAGCCCCGGGTCCAAGGGGTGCGTCATCGGCCGGTACATCTTCTCCTTCTCCTTCTCCTTCTCTCCTTCCTGAACCTCCATCTGCTGAGGTATTTCCACCTCCTGACCTTTAGAAACTGGAACAAGGACAAGTTCCATTCTAACACCTTCCCTTTCAGGCTCAGCCGCCGGAGTTTCCGGATAAATCCTTCTTACAGTTCTGACAAAGTCAGCCATCTTAATTAGATTATTCAGGGAGTTTACCTGGAAGTGATTAAACAAAGCTGCTTCATTGTCAGCCAGCATGTTTATACCCTTGACATTGCTCAGCTCATCAAGTTCAGGCCAAGTGGCACTCCTGATCATAGCATACGTACGAAGCTGCACCACTGCCTCCTTCTGAGCATCGGAGCGGTCTGAGAATTTTCTATCCACAACTTCGGCAGCCCTTCCCCTCGCCACCACTTCAAAATCAGGAAGAAGTGTCTCATCAGGTGCGGGGAAAGGCCATGGAGATTCAGCCTGAACACCTTCAATATCAAGACACCTTCATCACCTTTGCTGCTTTCAGCAGCATCCACTTCCCTACCTTCATCACCTTTGCCACTTTTTCTATTGTCAGCAGCAACAGATTCCCTCTGATCCTCTTCAGAATGGACCTCCATGTCCTGATATTCTGAGACAACATTGAGGATCTGATCTTCAGCCTTGTCTTCCTCAAGGACAAACAGTGTTGGTTCAGAGGGTTCATCATCTGGAACAGCAGCAAGAGGGACAACCTCAAGTGTAGTCTGAGTAGACTCCTGCTGAGTGTATAGTGACTGAGTCTACCTTTTACCAGCCTCCTCTTCCACAAGCTTTTTCTCTCGTTCCTTTGAGCCAGGATAAATGAGTTTCAGAGTCTGTTGCTTGGGTCCAGAAGGCTTGCTAGACTTGTCCTCCGCTGGTTTCTTAATTAGAGCCCCTGAAGATTTGCCTGCCTGAGCCTTGACTTCTCCAGTCGTGCTCGCCTGGGCCTTCTTCTTCAGGGTTCTTAATATCTTCTTTGTACCAGCATCACCGGAATAAGATCTGAAAAGATCCACTTACGCTGGAATATCGAGTGATTGAGCCTGATCCACATCACCGATATCCAAGGTCTCCAAGATCAAAGAAATCTTGCTACCAAAGTGCATCTTGGCCTCAAACGTCGCCTAACCCTCTGGCGAGTATTTGATCTTGCTCTTCTCAGCCACCATTAACTGAAGGAAGTATTCCTCCCAGTCGAATCTTTGCACATCTGCATCCTTGATTGCCATCATGGTATACAGCTTTGGCCTTGAGATCTGCTGTAGCCCTCCAGCAATCCCCATCACTCCCTGACTAGTCAGGTCGAAGAAGTGACGGTTGGTAGTCCTCAGAACGGACTTATTCAACCCAGATTTCAGAACGACATCTCCATCACAGAGAGACTTGAGATAATCCTTCCAATTACCAATCCCATAGTCTACGGGGCTCCTTCCAGAGTTGGGGAGATTAAACACCTCCTTAATATTCTGCCTGAGATTAATGGTGATCCAACTCCTCACCATCTCATCCTCACCATTCTTCCCCTTCACACAGGAGGTCAAAGGAATGCAAGTTTCCCATTTCTGAGTATCCTTGTTCTGCGCCATCTTCAGATAAAAGGCAGCAACAAGTCGAGGATGAAGTCTCTTGGGCTTTGCTGTGATGAACCTTAACAGTCCTGCATTTTCATACAACTCTTTCACAGCCACTATATCTGGGTGATTCGTGGAGAAATCACCAAATGGTTCCCAATGAATTTCATTTCTAAGATGGAAAAGATTTCCAAAGAATGAATCGACGGATGGTGATGCCATGAAGATATGAAGAAAATAAGTTGCAGAGAGAAATAAGCATGGAAAATATTTTGAGTGCGTAAAGGTCGCAATGACAAAAACTTCCCTTATTTATACAAAAATCCAGTTTTAATCGGACGGTTCAGAAAATTATGACTTATGAGATTCAACGATTGAGATTAAAACATTTAATGCATGGATGTGGATTGTGTCTCTTCGGTTTTCAAAGTAAATAATTGAAAACTTTATCGGAAACCATTCCCGCCCACTTTGCATTAAATGCGCGTCAGAACAAGTCCGTATTTAACTCAAATAATTTGCATTAAATAATAACTGAATATTAAATGAATGGCTAGGATTAAATGAGAAAAAGATTTGATTAGACAACACGACAAACAGTATCAAGGATGATGTAAGCAAGATGTGATGACTAAAAATTATTCAGGAAATATACCAGTCAGTAAGATTTCGTTATCTGACTGATACCACTTGTGTCCTATCAGGATGACAAGTCCTGAATTCTGTGTCCTGAATCTTAGTCAGTCTAAACTGATCATCCTTTTACACTGAGTGTTCCCCTTACAACAATTCACTCTCTCTCTGAGATTCCTTCATCCTGAGTCCTAGTTAGTCATTCCCCCTGACCTTATGCATACTGAACTGAGATTCATACTGAATCTCCTAAGCCTGGGTCAAGGAGTCCTAACTCTACTGACAACTCAACAAACCTAGTTTCAGACAAAGCCTTAGTCAGGATGTCAGCTCTCTGCTTATCAGTAGGGACTTTCTCCATCCTTATATCCTTCTTCTCAACATGATCTCTGATAAAATGATGCCTGATGTCTACATGCTTACACCTTGTGTGTAAGACTGGGTTTTGGGATATGGCAATGGCACTGTTGTTGTCACAATAAATTGGGACTTCAGTGGCCTCTATTTGGTAGTCTCTCAGTTGTTGCTTCAACCAAAGAATCTGGGAGCAACAACTGCCTGCCGCCATATACTCAGCCTCAGTAGTAGACGTTGCAACACAGGTTTGCTTCTTAGAAAACCAAGAGATCAGTTTACTCCCTAGAAACTGACATGTGCCTGTAGTTGATTTCCTATCAAGTCTACAGCCTCCATAATCTGCATCTGAATAAGCAGTCAGTTCTAGGTTGTCATCAGAGGGGTACCAAAGTCCTTAATTGATTGTACCTCTCAGGTATTTCAATATCTTTTTGGCACTCTCTAGATGACTCTTCTTCGGATCAGACTGATACCTTGCACAAACTCCGACTGCATAAGTGATGTCAGGACGATTTGCAGTCAGGTACAATAAGGATCCTATCAGTGCCCTATATTCAGTCTGATTCACTGAGGCTCTTTCTTTGTCAGGATCCAGCTTCTCATTTGTGTTCATGGGAATACGTGAGACTTTGCTGGACTGAACTCCAAATTTCTGAATCAAGTCCCTCGCATACTTGGACTGATTTATGAAAATTCCGGAGTCAGATTGCCTGACTTGGAGACCCAGAAAGAAGTTCATTTCTACCATCATTGACATCTCAAACTTCCCAGTCATCAGCTTGGAGAATTTCTCACAAAGCTTCAGATTAGGAGATCCAAATATTATGTCATCCACATAAATCTAAACCAAGAGAATGTCCTCCCCTTCGGAAATCCGGAAGAGGGTCCTGTCCACTGTTCCTTTCACGAACCTGTGGTCTCTCAGGAACTGAGAGAGTGTATCATACCAAGCCCTGGGAGCTTGTTTCAGGCCATAAAGAGCTTTCTTCAGGTGACAGACCTTATCACCGATTTCAAACCCTGGAGGTTGTTCCACATAAACCTCCTCGTTCAGTACACCATTCAGAAAGGCACTCTTTACGTCCATCTGATACACCTTGAACTTCTTGAATGTTGCATAAGCCAAGAACAACCTGATTGCTTCCAACCTTGCAACTGGGGCAAAGGTCTCATCATAGTCGATCCCTTCGGCCTGAGAGTAACCTTTGGCCACCAGCATGGCCTTGTTCCTGACAACAACATTCTTCTCATCCCTCTTGTTCTTGAAGACCCACTTGGTGCCAATAACATGTTGACGCCTAGGTCTCTCAACTAACTCCCAAACCTGATTCCGCTCAAACTGATTGAGATCATCCTGCATAGCTAGGATCCAGTTGGGGTCAGCAAGAGCTTCTTCTATGCTCTTAGGTTCCTGATCACTCAGGAAACAGCAGAACATAGCACTCTCGCCAAAGGACAACCTTGTCCTAACCCCCTCATTGACATCACCAATGATGTCTGCCAATGAGTGATCATCTAGCCACCGCCTCCTGCTGACAGTTGCACTGGGAGCTGCTGAAGTTCCCTCGCCTGATCCTGAAATGTTAGTTTCGACAATAACAAGCAAAAAGCGGAACGAGCAAGAACATGGGATACTGAGTCATTTCCTGAGGGTTGCACAATATCAAGGACATTGTTTCCCCCTACAGAGTTGGACTCAGTAACTGTCTCAGGTGCAGAAGCATCATCACCGACAGTACGTACCTCAGGTTGAGTCTGTGCTTACGTCTGAGACTCAACATTCTCTGAGGCTGGGGCTTGCTGAGGGTTGGCCTGAGGTCCATCCTGATCATCATCATCATCATCCCATCCCTTGGGAGCACTGACAAGCTTGATCTTGAATTCAGGATTCTTCAGGCTCAGTCTTGTCTCCCTCTTGGTAACCCCCTCAGTGTCAGGACTAGGAACCTGTTTTCTATGCATAGATGCAGTCTCATCAAACACAACATGAGGTGTTTCCTCCACAAAAAGGGTCCGACAGTTATACACCCTAAAGGCTTTGCTGACTGAGGAGTATCCTAAGAAAACTCCCTCATCAGACTTGCTATCAAAGGCTTTAAGCTGGTCTTTCCCATTGTTCAAGATGAAACACTTACACCCAAAAATATGGAAATAAGAGATGCGAGGCTTCCTCTTGTTCCAAGTTTCATAAGGTGTCTGAGCATGTTGTTTGTTCAGCATAGATCGGTTCTGAGTGTAGCAAGCAGTGTTGATTGCTTCAGCCCAATACTTCTTGGGCAGTCCTAACTCAGCCAACATGGTCCGGGTAGCTTCCTACAGGGTCCGGTTCCTTCTCTCTGCTACCCATTCTGCTGAGGGGTCCTGACTGCAGAAGTCTCATGAGCAATACCATGGTTAGTACAAAAGTCAGTTATAATAGAGTTAATAAACTCTATTCCTCGATCTGATCGGATCCTGACTATGCTCTGACCCTGTTCAGTACTCAATTGCTTGAGTAACTCCGGAAGCTTGACCAGAGTCTCCTTCTTGTTCAGTAAGAAAATAACCCATGTGTACCTGGAATAATCATCAACAACAACAAGGGTATATTTCCTACCATTCATGCTGACAGGAGTAATCGGACCAAAGAGATCCATGTGCAGGAGCTGAAGCACTCTGTCAATTGAGAAGGCATCTTTCTCCTAGAATGTGGCTTTGGTTTGCTTGCCTTCCTGACATGCTCCGCACACGTGGTCTTTGCTAAAAACTTCATTAGATAGACCATCTACAAGAGAAAGTCTAGAAATTTTGTTAATAATCTTGAAGTTTAAGTGACTCAGGAGTTTATGCCAAAGCCAACTGAGCTCAGAAGAGCTCTTAGCGACCAAAGAAGTTTCAGGAGAGCTGCTCTTAAAGTCAGCAAAATATACGTTTCCTCTCCTGACCCCTGTAATAAGAACCTGTAGTGTAGATTTGTTCTTGACAAGACATATATTAGATGAGAACTCTACACTATATCCTCGGTCACAAAACTGACTGACCGAGAGCAAGTTATGCCTAAGTCCCTCAACATATGATACATTAAGCACACGGACAGAGCCAATAACAAGGGTTCCGAATCCTCTGGTGAAACCCTTAGAGTTATCACCAAAGGTTACCTGCGGGCCATCCTGAGCTACATAATCCTGAAGGAGATCACGAGAACCGGTCATGTGCCTGGAGCATCCTGAATCCAAGTACCAGTCCAGCTTCTGATCCTCCCTCCTCTTCTTGTAGCCCGCAGCGACCTGAAAAGAATCAGGCCTCAGGTACCCATCTCGTATTGGGTTCTACAGTGTCAGCCATACCCTTTGGGGTCAAGATTTGTTTAACAATTCTGATGGCATCAGAAGTGTAAATCTATCTCACTGAAACATCAACATACACTATCCTCTTCTTCCTTTGTGCCTGGGAAGTTGAGGGTGTATGTGTGTCAGCCTGAGTCTTAGGAGCCCTGGATTGATTCCTGGGGGCAGGCCTCCTGTTCCTCCTTGTCCTGGGTGCAGTGGGCTGATGTCTGTCCTGAGAAGGAGCAGCTCGGGCCTGACCTCTAGGCACTTGAGGTCTGGCCAGAGTGTTATCGGAGTCAGGTCTCCGTTGCCTTTTAGGGGCCACTTGGTTCCTCTTTCTCCTTTGGGGATTGGGACGTTCCTGATGGGCCCTGTTCCCTGCCTGAGGCCTCTGGATCTCAGTAATCCTTGGCCTTGCCTGAGGTTCCCTCTGCCCTGAGTTCCTTCTACCCTGTGCATTCTGAGGCCTAGCCTGAGAGGTGCTGGGGGCAGAATTCCTTTAAGCCTGAGGGTTCCTAGGCTGAGCCTTGGAATTCCTTTGGTCCTTCTTCCTCGGCTCAGGATGAGGAGCCTGGGCCTTTCCCTTAGGTTTTGGCCTAGATTCCTCAGTCCTTTGCCTGACAGGTTCAGACACTTTCTCCTTCCCTTTGCCTTTATCCCGACGAGCAACACTTGGGCTCTTGTCGTCAGTTAGGGTTGGGACAAACTTCTTCTGAGAGTTGCTCCTTGAAGCACCTCTCTTTTTCTTGTCCTTTGGGTCTTTTGAGGCATCATAGACTAACCCAGCTTTAGCACCATCGGTCAGCTGAGAGAAAATTGTTAACTCATCAACCACTTGGGTAGATGTGTGTAACTTCTTCAGCTTTTCGTCAAGGTGCCCATTTGTTTCTTTCAGGGCCTCAATTTCAGTGGTGTACTGAAGCACCAGTTCCTCATGAGGTTTCTCTTTTGAGATTAGCTCAAGATCCAAGGCAGTTTGCTCAGCACAAAGGTGAGTTTGCCACTCAGTTTCGAACATCACTCTCAGAGCAATTCGCTCAATCATCAAATGTTCCTGAGCGAGAAATAAATCAGTGTTACGAGTCTCAATCAGCGAGCTGATTACACCTTTCAGTCTTTCAACCTCCAGTGGAGTTTCATCATGCTTATTCCGAGCATGAAGCAACTCTTCCTGAAGATTTACTAGTCTAAGGGCTTCCTCAGTATCCCTCACTCTGAGAGACTCAGTTAGCCAATTATTCTCCCCACTCAGTTGTGCATTCACATCCACTGTGTGAGTATGAGTCTCCTGCAGCCTTGAGAAGTCAACCATCAATTGCTCTAGAGCGAGCTGAAGGTCGAGTTCTCCTGCTGAGTCTGAGCTAAGCTCAGGTGCATGATCAGGAGAAGAGACAGAAGAACATACCTCATCATTTACCATCAGGCAGAGGTCATCATACACCTCATCGAAGAAGAGTTCAGGGGACCGGTGTCCTGGGCCATCTGAATCTGAGGAATCCTCAGCTAGCATCGCTCTTCGGTCTGAAGCCCTGAGCTCTCTCTTCGCTCTCCGATCTTCTCGCTCACGAGCACTGAGCTCCGGACAATCATACTGATAATGTCCGGTCTTCTTGCAGTGGCAACACTGATCTACATCAGAAGCAAACTTCTTGTCAGTGTACCTTTTATCCGATGACTCCCTCCGGCTCCCTGATGATCTTTCAGGCTTGGAGCTGGATCTTCTGGCATCAGCATCATCTCTTCTCTTCTCATCTCTGCACCGCTCAGGCTCCTCACGATCTCTCCTGGATTCGGAACCCCTCATCTCTTCCCTCCGGGGGCTCGATCTCCTGGGGCTGGAATACCTGCGATCACGGGTGTCAGTATAAAACTTCTTATACCTTCTGAATTGAGAGTTCAGTTTCTTGAAATACCGTGCCATCAGGATGTACTCCAGGGCCAGCTCATCCTTGTTCATATCCCTCAATGATTTCAAGCCGGGTCCAACCTCAGGCTCAGGAGTAGCTTTAAAAGCCACGCTCTTTTCCTTTTTAGGTGTCTTCTCCTCAATCACATTCTCACTGGAAACACCCTTCGTCTTCCTCTTATCGAGGTCGAATTCCAGAGCCATTAACTCTGAGAAGAGGTGAGAGTAAGGAATGTTAGTGAGGTCCTGAGTGTTCTTCAACAAGATCACTCATGTATCCCTTCTTTCAGGGAGACAGTTCAGGATTTTAGACGACACCTCCCTCTTGGGAAAGTCCTTCCCAAGGGTTGCTGGCTCGTTCATCATATTAATAAACCGAGCTTCCATCTGATTGATGGATTCACCTTCCAGCATCCGAAAAGCCTCGAACTTCCTGATAGTAAGATTTCTCTTGTTCTCCTTGATCTTCTCTGATCCCTCACTCATCTCCTTCAGTGCATCCCAGATCTCCTTCGCGGTTGTCAGATGCATGAGCCTGACCGAATTCTCGTAAGAAATGGTGTGGAGTATAATGTTCTTCACAACATTATCTTGTCCGATTTGCTTAATATGATCAGCAGTAAGCGCAGACCTCTCCACAGGCTCATCTCGGGCAGTCGGAACAGAGACATTACCAGCTACGGGCCAGATGGTCTGAAGATTCCTCATAAATCTGATCGGACCATGCTCAATCACCTGGGGCATCTGATCATGGATGGAGTAGAGATGTGCGAAAACCCTGAATTTCCAATAATCATAATTGTCAATAGAGAATTCAGGAAGACTGCCTTCAAGGCGCTTAGAACCGGATGCCATGAATGCAAGTTTTCAGAAACAGATCTGTTCAGTTGACCACCAAAAGTTTCTCCTCTGAAACTGTTGGTAAACAAAGTCAGTGGTCTTTAGAACCACTGCTCTGATACCACTTGTTGGTCCCGAAACGAGTAAAATCAGTGTAGGGGGGGGAATACACTGATGTCAGATTTTTCTGAATACTCAGAAAAATGCTCTTACGCACCCAGTCAGGAAGATCCTGAAGATACTCAGCAAAACTGAAAGTCCGTAGGGGCAGCAGGGACAAGTCAGTAGTGAGTCAGATAGGCTGATTGTGAGTAATGTGCTCGTAAGCTCAGTAGAGATAACAATGCTACTGACCACTCGGAAGCTAGCAGTTGGGCTACTATCTCAGTAAGGTAGAGTGCGTGTGGAATGTGAGCCCTTAGTTTCTACTCATTTTTATTTCTGAAAACGTTTTATCTGAGTTTGCTTAGTAAGAGGTGGTTAAGGCTGATTCACAGTATTCAGATTCAGGATGATTGATTCAGCCTGAATATTAAAACGATGCAGTATGTTCAGTTTAATATGAATGACAATTATGATCCTGAACACGAAAGTAAATCAGCACACAAGGGTCTTTTTAACGTGGTACGGAGATAACCAACTCCTAGGTCCATGGCCTGATTTAACAGGAAGCTATCATCAAAACCCTGAGGATAGGTACTTAGTTTTTACGTGCCAAGGGACACGAATAGCCAACTTCCTCTCTTAGGAACTGACCCCTGGGCGTTTTACAAGTCCCAGTCCTTCTAACCAACCAATCTCACACCCTAAGTGGTTTGGTATTCTTGGTTTCCAACTAAGATAGCTCTAGCAATACAAAATAATGCTAAATATTAGAGCTATTGATCTAAGCAAATACAGAGTGAATCCTACTACAACACTAGGGAAATTTAATTGCAGAGTGTTGCTTATAATATGCTTTTAATGCTTGGATTCTTGAGAGCTTTCTCTTGGAAATTACCCGTTAGCCTTGAATGGGTGCAAGACTCTCTGTATTTATAGGCAAGATTCAAAATAGATCCATTGGAGGAGATCTATCCAAATCTTTCCTATTTTAGGGTGGTTGCAGGCTAGATGTACTGTTGACCTAATCAACATGCTTAATCTGGCAATATTTATCTCGCCGCCTGCAACTCTGAGACGCATTAAATGCCGCATTAACTGTTGTGCAGACTCTGTACATGCGTGTCGAAAGATCATTGGCTCTCCGTACAAATGGCTAGTTGATCATCTGACATTTTCCTTCCTCGTACATTCAATACTCTGAGTCTCTCGTTAATAACTCAGACTGAATGATTGTCTTTATTGGAGTCTTACTGACATTCTCTTTGTCCCTTGTCACATAGCATAAATGACCTTTTTGCTTTAGACTTACATGATTTAGGTAAACTGAACCAAGGCCTAAATCAGGACTTACAAGCTTTCAGGTTGGCCTGATAGGTTATTCAGCCCATCAAGTGTAACCTTTTTACTTTGGACTTACATGATTCAGGTAAACTGAACCAAGGCCTAAGTCAGGACTTACAAGCATTCATCTTGGCCTGATAGGTTATTTTAAACTTGCCCTTCACTGACTAAGTTCTGTTCTCAGCAGCTTAGAATACTCAGTAGAAACATAAGTCAATGGGACGTCCGGATAGTCATCAGGATGGACCATCAAGTCTTTTATCTTCACTTCAGTTCAGGCAATCTTCTATAAGGCTAACTCTGAAATTTTCAGGACGAGTTGCGTTTCAGACTTCAGATAATTGGGTCGACTCCAATCTTCTTCAGTCTTCAACACGTTCCCCCTGAACTGAATCCCTAACCTGACTATCCTGAATACGACTATCCTGACTAACTGTTCTTAGGCAAATTCATCAGGGGTTTTGGGATCTAATCAAAACACTCAGATTGTCCCAACAATAGGAAGTCCACCACAGGGACCTGCCAATTCCTTGGAAACAAATTGATATCCTGGTTCTCAAAGAAACAGAGCTCAGTGGCAACAAGCACCACTGAAGCTGAATATATGGCTGCTGGAAGTTGTTGTGCTCAAATATTATGGATAAGGCAACAACTCACTGATTAAAACATTCAGGTCAGTGAAGTACCTATCTTCTGTGATAACAACAGTGCCATTGCAATATCACAAAACCCAGTACTTCACACAAGATGCAAGCATGTGGATATAAGGCATCACTTCATCAGAGACCGTGTTGAATAGAAGGATGTGTGTCTTATAAAAATCCACACTGATAAGCAAAGGGCAGACATACTCACAAAACCCTTGGCTGAAGCAGGGTTTCATGAGCTATCAGTGGAGTTAGGACTACTTGATCCTGACTCAGGAAACTATTAAGGCTACCTGACCCAGAGTAATCTCATGCCACCATTCAAGGGGGAACAGTCAAAAAACATCAGTGGACTAATGCAACGAAGTCTACTGATGTGGTCTAGGCATCAGAAGAGCCAACTACCCTGATCTCAACTGGACTGAGCAAAAGTCCACTGAGTACTCCACTGAGACAACTTCTGACAGACAGTTACTTTATTGATAACCGTGCCTGCGGTGCAGTTAATGCAATAATAAGTGTGCAGTAAAATCTCAAAGAGATAATTTTGAGCAGTTATCTCTCATGAAAAATCCCACTTTTAACCGCCATCCTCTTCAATCTCAACCGTTGATCTTAATCAAACCCACTTTCCAAATCAGTTAATAATTTTAAATTACTTGGGAAGTTAAATCACTTTATCTTCCAAATCATCACCTCACTCTCAACCGTAGATCAAATCTTTCTTGTTTAATCTCCACCCTTGAATATCAATATAAATAACCTCCACACTTAGCGGTTTTTACACACGATTTCACTACTATCTAACCTTGCGAGCCTTACCATCTCATACTCTTAACCCTACAAACCTTTCCCTAAACACATTCCCAATTCTTTCACACACCATGTCTCAAATCTACGTAGACTACAAAGAACTGGCCAACAACAAAAACTTTTGGTATGAACTAATAGTATGCTTCAATCATCCAGAAGTCCTTTCTGACCCTGATCTATACCATATAAGAAGAGCTCTTGAGATGGTCAGAAATGCTGGGTTGTATAGATTTCTTTCAAAAGGGCCAGAGAAATGCTATGACAGGGAGGTGCTTGAGTTCTTTGTGGGTATGGAGAAAAGTATCACTTCCATCAGATCCTTCATTATGATGGAGAAAAGTGAGAAGAAGATGGACAAGAAGGGGAGAGAAGTCCTAGAAGCTGTGCAGAAAAAGCACAAGTACACATTAAGGCAGGAGGATCTACATGACATCTTTGGACCCAGCAACATACAAGCTTGGTGAGGAGGAAAAGTTTTTGGACACTATAACCAGGAAGAAGGAGCAGTATGTTACCACCTTTCACAAAGAGCCGCTAAAATCAAAATTTGAGGTTTTAGCAGAGATTGTTGGGAAATGTATTCTTGCAAAGCAGGGAAGCATAGAACAAGCAAGTAAGATCAAGCTCAGGTTAATGGCAGCAATTCTTGACACCACTGACAGAGTAAAGTTCAACTGGCACCAGTTTTTCATCACTAACCTCAGGGAAGAGAAGAGCAAAATGAAGGAGGTAAGAGGCAGGCTGTTGATTGAGCACAAGCTGTGCTATGCCTCAAGAGTGTCTCTCATTATTGAGGCATTGAATCTAAAGTACAACTTCCCTGACACAGGATCTTGGAACAAAGCCAAGATCCTATTTAACTCTGAGAAGTTACTGGAAAAGATGAAAGCAGTGGCAACAACTGGTGAAGCAAGGAGGTAGCAGGCCAAAGTCCCTGCAGAAGCTGAAGAGGAAAGTCCACCACTGAACCTGAAGAAAAGGGCTCTAAAGCCCAGTGAAAAGATGAGATCCCACAAGGAAGAGGAGATGGAGAAGAAGAAGAGGAGATTGGTAAAGAAAGCATTCTTTGAAAGCAGGGCCATTAGCAGCAGTTCTGAGACTTCCAACACTCATTCATCAGCTGAGAAGTCTACTGAAGAAGAAGATGAGGAGTTGAAGTCACCTATTCATTTACTTGCCACTACTGCCCTCAAGGGGATTGAGGAAGGGCAGGAGGAAGTGGAAGCTGATGAGGAGAAAGAATCAGAGGAGTCTGCTGATGAAAGCTCTGAGGAGACAGAAGAAGAAAGAGAAGGTCAGGAAGTCTCAGAGGACTCTCAAACGTCCTCTGAGATACTGAAACCTACACCCACTGAGCCCACAACAACAAACCCCATTGAAGGTCTGCCTTCACTAGAAGTAGCTGATGAGGAGTAGTTCCAGTATACTTACTTGGACACTCTAAAGTAGGAGGCTTGCTATGAGATAGAGCAATTATACCCTGCCTTGACCTCCCATCCCACCCTCAAGGAGAAGTTTGAGAGGGTGAGGCTACTTGTGAAGCTCAAGGATGCCTTTTTATATGAGCTTTTGGAAGCTGTCAGAGGACAAGGTGAAGGTTTCTGGAGAACGGAGGAAAAGGAAGTACTTGAGTTTGCTCAAGTAAGAAAGGTTAGTGTGCTGTTGCAGGAATGGGAGTTTGGTAAGTTGGTGGCCAAGAAGCTGGAGGAAGCAAGTTTGTTAGAAGGGCCAATAGAGAAGTCCACTGATGATCAGAGGAAAGATGGTGATGATAAAGAACTCAACCCTACTGAAGAAGGCCAGACTGGTGGGCATCAGGAGATGACCCAGGCTACTGCAGGACAGGATAGTGATCCTCATGTCACTAAAGGAAAGGAGAGTGAGAAGCAACCTGAGTCTCGCGGGACTCAAACTGAGTTGGTGCCCTTCCCTGATGAGACACCAGTGGCTCAGATAGAAGGGGTGATTCAGGCTATTGTTCAAACCCCTGGGGAGCCCAAGTCAGAGGGAAAGGAACTGGCAAGTCTGACAGATAAGATGGGAAATCTTGAAATCTTGATGGAGGAACAATCCATAGAAGCTGCTGCATTGGATGAACATCTTGAAAAGGTACAAGACACCAATATTACACTTATCACTAACCTGTCAAGCAATGTGGACAGAATGGAGATGAAGCTTTCACAAGAAGTCAGGGAACCGAAAGCCATTGTAGAGCAGGAGAGACAGGCTCATACACAGGCTATTGTGGCTATCAGGCAGGAGAACCTGGAGGAAAGGGAAAGACTTATGCAAGCTACCATCACTGCCATGGCAACTGGCCTGATGGAGAAAATGGATGGGTATATCAGACAGAGGGAAGAAGCCCTGAAGGCAGAAATAGAAGTCCAAGTGAGGCAGGCACTCTCAGTTCTCCCCACTCAGGCAGCCACAAACCTAATCATTGAAGAAAAGTTACAGCCTTTTACTGATTTTGGTATAAATGCTGCTTATCATTTGAAGGCTCTGAATGAGGAAGGACTGTCTCACTCACCTGCGAGTGGTGGAGCAGGACACTGCCAAGCATTCGATTGCTCTTGCTGAACTTTCTGACAGAGTTAGCAAGAAGGGAGAAGGAGAAAGGGTTAGGCCACTTGGTGGCCCATCAGTGGGAAAGAAGCCTGACACTGAGAAAGTTGTAGCAGGTGTCAGGCAGGAGATTGACACCCTTGTGAAAGACAGATAGCAAGCAACTGTTGGTGAGAAGAGGAAGGGCAAGGCTGATACCAGTAGAGAGACCAGACTCTCTAAGGAAAAAGATCAAATCCTAAGGGAAAAGAGGCAGAGAAATGAGCAGAGAAAGGGGAGCAGTTCTGAGGAACAAGGCACTAAAAGAAGAAGGTTAGTTGATCAGGGAGAAGGGAAATCAGAGAGCTTCCAGTTGAAAATCCCAATCCCATTGCTTCCCTAGCACCAAGTCCACTGAGGACTTGTTCAGGCCACCATCACTCAGCCCACTAGCCAAGGAAGTTAAGGAAGGGAAGACTCTTGATCAATACAATCTGGAAAAGATGGAGGAGAAGCAGAGATTGACTGAGAGTGGCCAAGTGATGAAACCCTCACCACTAAGGAAGCCCAGAAACTCTTACTGGAGGTTGAAAGCTAAGAAAAGCCAGGCTCAGGCTAGTGAGCCCATTGCAAGGTATCCTCACATAGATCCTTGGGTTCCTAAGGAGATTAATGACTCCTGGGAGGAAGCCAAGAGGGAGTTTGTGTACTCCTTCTATGCCACAGGAGAGTTTGGTGGAGTGGAAGCTGATGAAGTCTTTCATCAGAAAATGGTGGAAAACTGGCCAGTTATATATCCCAGGATTCTGAATGCATGGGAGGAGCACAGTGGAGGTGACCCTTTCGAAGCCCCTTGCCCAATCCTCTTTATGCCTCCCATTGATGCCAGTGGAGAAGTCAGGATGCAAGATATCCTGAATGAGTGGCTACTGGTCTGTTATCAGCTTGGGTTAATGGGACACAGCAGGGAGGTGATGGAAAGAAAGATGGAACTGAAGAAGAGAGTATTTGCCAGTATGGGCTGAAGTCAACCAGTGGGTGCATGTGAAGCAAAGTAAGCTGATGAAGGGAGCAGAAGAAAGATGGTTGATTTGTTTTTGTTTTATTTTGGGCAGGATAGTCTATTGATTACAGTAGATTCATGTAAACTGTAATCACTTTGGTCATAAATGAAAATTTTTATCTTTTGAGCCCAAGATAATATCTCTTTATCTGCTAGGCCTATGCACCTTACTATATATTGCTTAACTAACCTGCAGTTACTCAGTCAGGGGGAAATTCTGAAAGTTTTAAATTATTGCTAAGTAAAAGTCTTCTCATAAAATGTTAAGTCAGGATAAGTCTTTGATCTTATCAAAAAGGGAGAAATTGTTGGGAAATGACTTAGAAAAATGTTTTGATGAAATCCCAAAGACTCCCCTGATATCTTGTTGTATGAATAAGACTTAGAAAAATAGCCCAAAGTGTTAAGAGGCTATAACAAAAACCTTAGAATAAAAGTTTATTTTTTACAGGCCACTTATGCTTAAAACTGATCTGATGTATCTTAAACTAGCCTGATGTATCTTAGACTAGCCTGATGAAGGATTAGTAGATACACCCACTGTCTGAAGAATACACCCCAGAAGACTAAGTACAAATAGCCTGAAAGGACTCCCCTGAAGACAAGTAACCTGATGTATTAAATGCTCTCAGCATTTAATAAGGAAGCAGCCAACACATAAATGAAGTGTTTAATGCAGCAAAGAGAATGTTCCAAGTCACCTGATGAAAAGACAGAGGACTTCAATGCAACCGTTAGACTGGACTGAGGAACAATTAAAGACAGGCCAATAAGAAGCTGCCACCTATGTACGGATCTGACATAAAGACTGTCCTGTCAGTACCAAGTTCAGAAGCAACCAACAACCTAGGATGGCACAATTTTCAAAGGCGGCTGCATTAGCTCTAAGCAGGCATTTAATGAGCCATCAACCATTAAATACTTGAGAGTTGACTACCCAAAAATCTGAAGAAGATCTTTGGAACGTTGGACTACTATATTTTCACGGATTTGACCATCCAAAATCTGAAGAAAATATTAAGGAACGTTGGTACACCAAAATAGCTTAAATTTGAAACTATCTCTCCAACGGATAGTATTTCAAATTTAAGTCTATAAATACAAGAGTTCAAGAAGAAGTCAAGTATGGGAAACTACCAAGCTCAACTGAAAAACTGAAAAGCTCAAGCACTCGAAAATCACTCTAGTTTCCCAAGTGCTTACATTGATTAGAATTCAATCTTGTATTTAGGCTTACATTGTAATATCTTAGAAGCCTACTGAGATAACCCTATCTAGATACTGATTCTCACTGAAAAGGGTTATCTCAATCTTAGTTGGAAAAACTCAAACCCTTAAACCAAGTAAGGTTCAAGGTTGTGAGTGGTAAGAAAGTAAGCTGAGGAGTGTCTCAGTCTGAAATCTGAGAGGACTAGGACTCAGTGAAAATCCTAGAGATCAAGAGGAGATATTCTTGGTCAGTGCACCTTGGCACTCTAAAACAAGGAATTCCTGTGGTTAATGAATTCTCCTGTTAAATCTGGAAATGTGGATGTAGGAGAATTGAACCCTGAACCACTATAAATCCCTGTGTCTCCTGTGCTTTTGTGTGTGTTAATTACTTCAAGTGTTTAAAATAATCCGCTGCACAAACTCTTTCATTGATCAAACTGTCAGGCTACTTGTCAGGGGACCTTCAAGTCCACTGATGCTCTAAAAGTAACCTGTGCCTTTAAAAGTTCACTAATAAATTGATTTTTGAAAAATCTGAACTTACAGATGTATTCCCCCTCATACACCTGTCTCTATTTATTTGGGACCAATAGAATCTTTTCTCTATTTTGCTTAGAGTGTTGATCCCATCCTTAGAACTGATTTGTTAGAGGGATCAATACACAATAGTTGGAAAATGTGAATACCAAACCCCTCAGCGTTTTGAGGATAACTTCCTATTAAATCAGGTCGTGGACGTAGGAGTTGGTTATCTCCGAACCACGTTAAAAAGACCCTTGTGTGCTGATATACTATTTGCTCAGGATCATAACTGTCATTCTTATTAAACTGAAGCATACTTGCATTGTTTTGAAAACCATCAGTATTGACTCTTCATCCTGATCAGTAAAATTGTGCACCAGCCTTAACCACGTTTTCACCAAGCAAACTGATAAGTTTTCAGGAACTAAAACGAGTAAAAACTTAAAGGCTCACATTCCGCACTAAACTGAGATAGTCGTCCAACTGACTAGCTTCCGAGCAGTCAGTAGGTTTGTTATCTCTACTGAGCTTCTGAGAGCACAACTCTGACTTAGCCTATTTGGTTCATTGCTGATCCGTCCCTGCTGCCCCTGAGGACCGTCAGTTTAGCTGAACACTTCAGGAGCTTCCTGACTAAGTCTGAAAGAGCATTTTCCTGAGTCTTTCGGGAAAATCTGACATCAGTGTATTCCCCCACATACACTTATTTACACTCATTTCGGGACCAACATACCACCAGTGTGTATTTTCTTCCATTGATGCTTGCTGGTGTTACTGGTCTAAATAGGTCCATGTGTAGTAGTTGAAGTACCCTGTCAGTGGAGGGATTTGGTTTACCCTTAAATGAGGCTTTAATTTTCTTCCCTTCTTGGCAGACTTTGCAGATGTGATCTTTGTTGAACACCTCATTAGGTATTCCCTCCACCAGACTCAATCTTGTTATTTTATTGAATATTTTGAAGTTCAGGTGATTAAGTCTTCTGTGCCATAGCCAGGTCAGGTCACTGGAGCTTTTTGCAATGAGACGAGTCTCTTTTTTACATGATCTCCAATCTGCAAGATAAACATTTCCTTTTCTTGACACTGTTAATAGTACCTGTGTGTTTGATGCATTCCTTACACAACACAGGTTACTTGAAAACTCAAGATTGTAGCCTTTATCACAAAATTGACTTATAGATAGCAGGTTATGTTTCAGTCCACTGATATATGATACATTTGTTACCTGGATTGACCCTATCATCAGGGCACTATAACCTTTTGTGATTCCTTTGGAATTGTCACCAAAAGTTACCTGTGGGCCTTTCTTTTCATTGTAGTCTGTCAGGAGACTTTGGTTGCCTGTCATGTGTCTTGAACAGCCACTATATAGGTACCAATCATCTTGAGATTCTAAAGAGTCCTGCATAAACATTAATTCTTAGGTACCCATTTTGTGTTGGGTCCTATTTGGTTAGCTGTACCTTTGGGATCCAAATCTCCTTAACAGTCCTAATTACTTTGGACTGGCTGATTCTTCTCCCGTAAGCATCTACATAGACAGTGGGCTCGCTAGATGCCCTAGGAGTTGACTGTCTATAAATGTTAGTCATTTGTGAAACAGGTGGCCTGAGATTCCTCATATTCCTAGAGGACCTTGGTGCAGTTGGTCTGAAGTGCTGTTGATAAGTGAGGGTATAGTTCCTCTCATAGGGCACATATGAGGGAGGGTATAGTTCCTCTCATAGGGCACATAATGAACCCTTATGTCAATGCCCCTGACAGTGAGTTCAGGTCAGTTTTTCCTTTGCCTAGATAGTCTTCTGGGAGATGATCTAGGTTGAGGATAGGAGTACTGAACACTACTCCACTCGTTTATTGAAGGTTGATTCCTTCTTTAGAATTGACTCTTCTTGGAGTCTCTCCTGGGAGGTGTATAGGCTGTTCTAGCCTTTTCAATAGGCCTAATGGGCATTATCACCTCCTCAGTTGTTTCAGCAGGCCCTTTGCCCTTATCAAGGATTCTTCTGGGATTCTCAGAGGACCTTACAAACACTCTCTCTCCATTGCTAATAATGCAGTGTTGAGAGGACCTTCTGAGGATGTGCATGGGAAGAATCCTATCCCATGTCTGCTGTCTGAACTATTTTGCAGGTTCAGAATTTCTTCTATAGCAAGAAAAGGTTTGTTCAGAGCCTCTAATATTTTAACCAAATGACCACTTTTTATAAGGCAAGGCAGCGGTTCTTAGAACCCCTGTTCTGATGCCACTTGTTGGTCCCAGATAAACAATAATAGGTGTATGGGGGGGGAATACACCTATAAGTGTAGATTTTTTAAAATATGGGTTTCACAGCAGACTTAAGAACACAGATGACCTGTTAAAAGGCCAGTGGACTTGAAAGGTCCCCAGATAGGTGACCTGTGTATTTGATCAGAGTTTAGATATTGCAGCGGATTAATTAAACATATTTTCTAAGATTTATCAACACACACAAAAGAATAAAGCAATAAGAACACAGGGGATTTATAGTGGTTCAGAGTTAAACTCTTCTACATCCACATTTCCTGATTTAACAAGAAAATTCCTTAACCTCAGGAATTCCTTGTTTTAGAGTGCCAAGGTGCACTGATCAAGAACAACTTTTCTTGATCTCTAGGATTTTCCCAGAGTCCTAGTCCTCTCAAGATTTCAGACTGAGACACTACTCAGCTTACTTTCTTCCAACTCACATCCTTGAACCTATTTCAGTTTAGGGCTTGAGTTCTCCAACCAAGGTTGAGATAACCCTTTACAATGATGAACAATATCTAGGTTGGGTTATCTCAGTAGGCTTCTAATGATATTACAATGTAAGCCTATTTATAGAGTTGCGCTCTAAACAATGTAAGCACTTGGGAAACTAATATGATTTCGAGTGCTAGAGAATTGAGATGATCTTTGGAAAGCTTTTAGAACTTTAGATGAGCTTGATAGTTTCCCGTACTTAGCTTCTTCTTCAACTGCTGTATTTATAGACTTAATTCAAAAGACTATCTGTTGGAGAGATAGTTTCAAATTAAGCTATTCTGGAAGTCCAACGTTCTTCAAAATCTTTCTCAGATTTTGGAATGGTCAATTATGTCAAATTGTTGTAGTCCAACGTTCTTCAAGATGATTTTCAGATTTTGGATAGTCAACTCTTAAGCATTAATGGTTGAAAATAAATTAAATATCTGTTTAGAATTAATGCAATGGCCTTTGAAAAGTGTGACATCCTAGGTTGTTGGTTGCTTCTGAAATTGGTACTAACAGGTCAGACTTTTGTGTTAGGTCCGTACATAGGTGGCAGCTTCTCATTGGTCTTACTTAATTGTTCTTCAATTTGGTCAAACGGTTACATTGAAGTCTTCTGTCTTTTCATCAGGTGACTTAGAACATTCCATATGTTGCATTTAAGACTTCATTTTTGTGTTGCAACTACTCTCATTTAATACTGAAGTGTATTAAATGCATCAGGCTTGTTCTTCAAATGAGTTTTTCAGGTCACCTATACTCAGTCTCCTGAGGTGCCTTTCTTCAGAGATGGGTGTATCTCCTAACTCTTTATCAGGCTAGTCTGATCTACATCAGGCTAGATCTATCTAAGGTAGCCTGGTTTTTATAACTTAGTTTTTCTAACTTTTTGACATAGCTTCCTAACAGTTAGGCTATTTTTCTAAGCTTTACAACTCTTTAGCTTATCAGGGGAGTTTTTGGGATTATATCAAAACATTTTATTAATCATTTCCCAACAATCCCAAACTTATCAGTCATCAGCTTAGAAAATTTCTTACATAGTTGATGATTTGGTAATGAAAATATTATCTCATCCACATAAATTTGGACCAAGGGAACATCATCACCTTCAATGATCCTGAATAGGGTTCTATCCGCTGTCCTTTTTTTGACCCATGATATATCAAGAATTGAGAAAATGGTATCATACCAAACTCTTGGTGCTTGCATAAGTCCATAGAGAACTTTTCTCCGGTGGTATACTTTGTTTCTTACTTCACCATGAAGAAAAGTACTCTTGATATCCAATTGATACACCTTGAACTTCTTGCTTGTTGTGTATGCCAGAAACAACCTAATTGCCTCCAATCTTGCAACTGGAGAAAAAGTTTCATTATATATTCCTTCAAATTATGAATATCCTTTAGTTACCACCCTTACTTTGTTCCTAACTACAAAATTATTTTCATCCTTCTTATTGTTGAAGACCCACTTGGTGCCAATCATATTCTGATGCCCTAGTCTATGAACTAGCTCTCAAATATAATTTCTTGTGAACTGGTTGAATTTCTCTTGCATAGGTATGATCCAGTTAGGTTAGTGAGAGCTTCTTCAATATTCTTAGGTTCCTGCTCTGATAGAAAACAAGAGAATAAAGGACTCTCACCATGGTACCTTCTTGTTCTAACCCCCTCAGATGGATCTCCAGTGATATTATCCATTGAGTAATCATTTAGCTATGATCTTGTAACACCCCAAAAGTGGCAGCAGCTTTTCGTCCTTTATTTTTTTAGTTTTGGGCGTGTTTTATTTGGTTTTCTAGTTGTAGTCCTTTAAGTTGTTATGCTTTGGTACTTTAATTCTTTTGCTTAGTATTAGTTGATCAATTAGTAGTAATTGGACTCCTAGAATAAGGCTAAGTTTCAATTTTTTAGAAGTAAGGAAGAGTGGTACTATTGTTCGAGTTTATACTATTAGTCCACTAAGATTATGATTTCCTTAAGTATTATTTCATTAAGAGTATAATAGTAATTGAGGAATTAATTTTAGGGATTTGACTTTATGAGGTTTTGACCAATAAAAGGATCAAGATAATACTTGGATAGTACGATTAATTTTCGAAAAATAGGGTCCTTATAATAGGAGAGATATTTCGAAATTTAGTACCAATAATTAGAGATAGTAATATCTTTATTATTTATGGAAAGTAGTCATATTTTATTTATGCAAGAAGATGCTTACTTGAAGATTAAGTATCAAGAGAATAAGAGTTAGTAAGGATTTATTATTTTTGGAAATAAGTTGTCAAGTTTGGTACAAGAGATTCCACAAGATTTTGGGCCAATTATTTCCTTTTTTCTTAACCAATTTTCGGCCAGCCCTTGAAGTGTCCTACACAATTTTTTCCATCCTTATATATATGAGATGACGTAGAAGCCTAACCCTTTAGACACCAAAAATTCGGCAGCCTTGTAGCCAACCAAAAATCGATACATTCATGAAGTTATAGGGCAGTTTTCGGTAGCCACATATTAGAGAGAGGAGCTGAGTTTTTGTGAGTTTTTGTGAGTTTTTCTTGAGAAAGAGGAGTAGGATTTCGAGCACAAGGGTTTAGCAAGCCGACATACACATATCGCTTTTTCAAGACAATTAAAGGTGAGGATTTAGATACGAAAGTCGTATCACATGTTAAGAAAGATGGGTATGTTTACATGTTTTCGTGTCCTTTATATTTAGATTTCGAACTAACGTCTCCATTGAGTGATTATTTTATAATTACTCACCCCTTTCACTGAAAAAATATTCTCAGATTTTCATGAGTAAGGCTACGAGATCGGCGAGGCGGAGGAGGGTGGATGTGATGCGAGAAAAGAGAAGTTAAAGAATGAATATTAGGATTAAGTTGATAAAATATTTTATTAGGTTTAAAAGCTGCTGGACGTTTATATTTGAGTGTGGATATGTGTCGATTTTATGTGAATAATGGTCCTAAAGAACTAGTTATAGTCCTTAAATTTGCATGTCTAATAAGTCACAGGTTTTTACCCCATAAATTCCGAAATTTCAGAAGTATAATTGCCTTGAATTATTGTGTATGTTAGCCAAATTTTACGAGTTTATTCCTAGTAGAAGTCTAGGATTTGATTTTGGTCCATTATGTGATTTTAGTCCTTAAATTTCTTGTACAAATTTTCCAATTCTTAATCCCAGCCTTTTTCAAAAATCATGGCAGTATTATTATTGTAAAATTCTTGTGTATGAATGTTTCTAAATCATATGTAAATTCGTATTAAAGATCTAGCTTTTGTTTAAGTCCTTTAACTTTCTATTACGCGCTTTTCATGTGAATTAAATGGGATTTTCGTAGTAAGCCTTTGTATCATGTTTAGTATGATTTATTTAAGTAGTTAGAGGTCATAAATTGTATGGCAAGATTATAGTGTTAGCAAATAAATTTTATTTAAAGAGGAAAAAGAAAAAAGGTTCAGCGGAAGTCCCACAACCCGGGAGGCGGGATCAAAAGCAATTTATGTTGGTCTCGTTAAAAACTTCGCCGAAAAACCACCCTTGTGGAAAAACCGGACGGAGGGAAAAAGAGTACCAAATAAATTAAAGTCATCCCATAGGTAAAAAAAATAAAAAGCAAAAAGAAACAAAACTGGCAAATGTCTCAACATAAAAGGCAACAAAATCTGCCAAATTTACCCAGAAAAATAGTCAAATCCAACAGCAATCCAAGGTTGTAACACCCATTTGCGAGCTGCAAATGTAACTGCAATTCCAACGCAACCAGCAATGTATGAAACAAAATCCTAAAGTGTAAGTCCCCATAAAAAAGGAAACATCCAATGGCTCAAATGACCAGCAATATCTAGCAGCAAAGACAATCAGCCTTCCCTAAATCCAAACAAACAGCTGACCAGCCTCAGTGGTAACTCTCCCAGCTCTAATTCCGCATAAGGAAGCACCATTAACATTCCAACATTACAACAGCAAAGGAAAGCCCAATATCATACTGCATTCTGCAAAGGTAACGTTCCCAGCTTTTTGTAACGGTCTGCAGTACACATAGGTGCTCAAATCCGGCAGCTGCAGGCTTCAAATGTAATTGCCACTCACATCAACGCAACATTCAATGCCAGCAAAGCAGCCAAGTACCCCAACAAATCTGCCCAATTCAAATCGGCAGCAATCCAAATTGTAACAGCAAAATGCAATTAATATATGTAACTCCCCAAAGCCTTCAATTCCGTCAACAACAATGAATTGCCAAAACTCCTTCCCAAATGCAAATAAAGAGTCAAAACTTAAAATAAAACCAGTCTTCAAGGCCACATCAACCCAAAACCGCAGGGAATTGATACCCTTCCCAAAACCAAATCAGTGCTAAATCCCACAATTAACTCAGCCAAAATCACGTCCACAAAACAGCCTAAAACGCCCATAAATAAATCCCTCAAATTGGCAGCTATCAAAGACCGTAACAGCCAAATGCATTCGGTCAAAAATAACCGCCCAAGTTTCACCCACTGCTCTAGCAACTTACGAAAACAAAGAAAAATCAGCAATGACATCTGTCCTACAGCAAGTATAAAAGCCCCAAACCAGTCCCTGCCCAAACCAAATTAAAATCTGGATAAATAAAAACCCAAAACTGGACAATGTGCTGAACAACAGCGATAACACCCTGCTGTGAAATAAACCAGAAACCAAGAAAAGTCTCCAAAAAACCAGCATCCACAAAGGACTTGGAAGAGTAAAACCTCTTAGCCAAAACTCCCCCAAATGTTCCTGGAACAAGGAAAAACAACTGAACACCAAAAAACAGAAATTCAACATCAATAAATTAAGACTTAACTCTGTGAAAATCAGCATGCATATCCATATAAATATAATGCCCAAGGAACTCCGGGCAGAGACCCTCCCAAACCGCCGTAGTCCGTCTGCGAGCTAGCAAATCCCTAATGGAATTACCTTCACGATAAATATGAGAGAAGCAAACCGACATAGAAGGCAACAATCCTAAAACCGAATTCCACCTAGACCTTACCCGCCACGGAACAAAACTCAAATCCTGACGCATTGTTTTAACAGCAAGTATCGAATCTGATTCAACCCAAAGACGACACCAACCACACTCACGGGCTAATTCAACTGCCCACAAAATGGCAGAAAGCTCCGCCTCAACAGGTCAGCCCCAACCCAACTGCTTCGAAGCAGCCATAATGAAAAAACCACGGTGATTACGAAAAATAATCCCAGCATAACCAATACAAGGAGGTGAACATAAGCTAGCATCCACATTAACCTTGACCCAACCTGGAGGAGGGGGCTGCCATCTCCTACTGATCACCTTAGGAGCCAATCTTGAGCGTAATTGGGTACCCAACTGCCTCACAATAAGAAGTTCAGCAACCATGCCAAAGGAATGTCCCCCGACCATACCTGCAGCATCCCGAACATGAGCAAGCACCAAAGCTAAACACCTCCTTGGAGAGACATCAATCTCATCATGGACCCGGAGATTATGCATGCGCCAAATACCCGAAATTATAGTGACAAATGTGAGCTGCCACAGCCTCCCAATTTGTGTGGAGAAGTGCAAAAGGGACGCATAAACCAACAAATAAGGGAAGCCCTCGTTCCAAGGAAGGTTGACACCAAGATTATAGTGTTAGAGAAATAGGATCTTGTATTAATTAGTGGACTGTTTTCGTGCACAACCTATTTTGATGAATACACCATTAGACTATTTTTAGAAAGTGTTTCTCCAGCTGCTGTCCACGAATTTTTATGAAATATTACATGTTTTAATTGATGTCTTATATGTTGCATGAGAGTAGAATAAGTTAGAATCACATGTGAACTACATTACTTATCTTTGAGTTGAAATTTCAAGATTTCTATGATTGTATTGAATGGGCTACGTATTTTAAATATTTATTTAGTAAAAATATATATTACTCTAATTTAGTTCTAAAAGGTTTTTAAAAGTAAAACAAATTTTATTCCAAGCATGTTAGTTCACGTTCTAAAAGATATTTTCCAAATTATTAATTAAAGTAAGACTTCTGTTGCAATGAGATGTATAGAAATTTAGGGCGTGACAGATCTTCTGACTGGAGCTAATCCTGATGTTCTCTCACCTGCATTGTTAAAGTCTACAAGTGGAATAAACTCAGGAAAAAGAAAAAGAAAAGAAAAATCCGAGCAGTTTCAAAAGGATTATAAAAAGGTCAGAGACATTTTTTCTCTCATGAGTTGATGACTCAACTACTGTCTCAGGTGCACCCGCATCCTCCCTAATAGACGTACCTCAGGTTGAGCCTATTCATCCATTTGAGGCTCAACATTCCCTGGCTAGGCACAATCTTGAGGGTTGGCCTGATTCTGAACCTCTTCCTGATCCTCATCTGCATTATTCCAGCTGAATGGCACTGCATTTACTAATTTGATCTTGGGGTCAGGGTGATTCTTCAAGCTCAAGCGAGTTACTATTCTAGTAAACTCCTCAGTGTCAGGATTCTGAACCCAGTCACTATGCCAAAAAATAGATTCATCAAACACAGCATGAGACATTTCTTCAATAATAAAAGTCCGATAATTGTTGACCTTCAAAACTTTACTAACTTTAGAATATCCTAAGAATATCACTTCATCAGATTTGCCTAAAAGCTTTCAATTGGTCTTTCCCATTATTTAGGAAGAAACACTTGCACAAAAAAAAAAATAGAAATAGAAGATGCGAGGCTCCCTCTTGTTCCAAGTTTCATAAGGTGTCGGGGTATATTGTTTGTTCGTCATAGACTGGTTCTGAGTGTAGCAGATAGTGTTGATTGCCTCAACTAAATACTTCTTGGTCCTGACAGGTTCCTACAGGGTTCTTCTTTTTCTTTCAGCAAATTCATTTTTTTGGATATTCTAGCTGCAAAGGTCTCATGAGCAGTACCATTTTAGTGCAGAAGTCGGATACATAAGAGTTAATAAATTCAGTTCCATAATCTGATCTGATCTTCACAATGGTTGGATGATGCTCATTACTCAGCTTTATGAGTAGTTCTGGAAGCTTAAACGGAGTCTCCTTTTTTCTCATCAGGAATATGATCCATGTGTACCTAGAGTAATCATCAATAACAACAAGGGTATATTTCCTACCATTCAAGCTTACAGGAGTGGTAGGACCAAACAAATCCCTTTGCAAGAGCTGTAGTACTCTGTCAGCTGAGAATACCTTTACTTGCTTGCCTTCCTGACATGCTCTACACACATGATTCTTGCTAAAACCTTCATTAGGCACATTGGTACTAGACGAGTCAAAATCAATGTATGGGGAGGAATACACTGATATAAGATCTCATTGCGAAAATCCCTGAGGAAATTTAGTTAACTCTAAGGTGAGGTTAATCACTGATTTGAAGTCAGGAAGACTATCATGTTAGAATTCAGATACAATGAATTTTTGAGTGCTCAGTGAGGCTTAGTTTAGACAACCCACCTACTGACAGCTCTAAAGTTTATCAGTTGGATTGCTATCTGGACAAGCCTTAATGCAGAAGAGTGAGCCCAAGTTTCTACTCATTTTAGTTTTATAAAAAAAATTTCCTTAAACTTTTGAAAGTTGTGATTAGAGGTTCAGTGCACCAATTACAGATCAGGAAAAATTGGTTCTTCATTGAGAAAATAATGCCAGATGCAATGTTATGGCAGTTTAGTATGCAAAAAGCAGTAAACAACACTCAAGTATTTAACGTAGTTCAGAGACTCAAGCTCCTACATCCACAACCTGATTTAAAAAAATTAATCCTCTCTTAGGATCTGGTACTTTTTTTAATGTGCTAAGGTGCGCTACAGTCTTGTGATCCTTTCTTAGGGTACTAAACCCTAGGATTTTATGTGTCACAGTCCTCGTACAACCAACGTTACGGTTAAACCCTTACATTGAGTAGATTTTGATGATAGAAAAACATTGATATATTTGTGTATAAACTAACATTTCAGGTTAATTCAAAGAACTAAGGAGATTATAGTTTAAAAAGGAAAGTCCACAGCTGCAGAGTTAACAAACCTACAGTTGGACAATACCTTGCAGCTTTAAGGTTGATCCTACAACTAGAATTAAAGTTTGCAAGAGTTGAAGCTGCAAAGATCAATGAAGCCTACAGTTCTTAAAGACTGTTGGAGGATTCTAGTACTAGATCAACAAATCAAGAGATTAACAAGACTCTTATAACTCAAATTAGTGAAGCAATGGAGTATTTAATGATGAATTATTCTAAAGTTTGGGGGATTAATGAAATTTATTTCAAGGCTAAAATCAGACTTGTGTGGATAAAGACAAATAGTACAATAAATACTATTCTGTGTGAAGGAGGATGAGCACTTCACTCATGTGGAGGTTTATAGAGAGAAAGAGGAGTCTTATCCAGAATTAAAAATTTTGAATTTCTAATGGATATGACACACCTCTTCCACTATAATTAGAGGAAGAATTTAGAGGAAGCAACAACAACAACTCGAGCAAATCAAGCATTCATACTAAGCAAATCTACAACCAACACACTTTAAGAGAGTTCATCAGAAATATTTTTCCTTGTTTTTCATAGGATAGTTGCTTAGGATTTCTTAGAGAGAATCACATTCATTTGTTGTTCCCTCACACATCTTATTTTATTCTGCTTTGTATAGATTTCTCTTTGTGAGGTATTTTAAACTTTAAGTGAGTTTGTGTACTCTGAGTGAATAGGTTAAGTTTTTTTCTTTTACATAGATTAGAAATCTTTGTGAGATCTAGTACTGATTAGGGTAATAATTGCATCATTTTGCATCCATTTTAGCATGATATTGATTGGTTTATGTTCATTATTGACCATAATATGCTATACATTGTGCTATTAACCTCTTTTGGCAAGAAAAGTTTGTTTTATAGGTGAAATCGAGCAAAAACGAGGAATTCATGATTAGAGAGGATGAGATGATGTGATTCAAGCACATGGAGAAGCTTAAATGACTCAAATGAAGACCTTAAGAAGCTTGAACGGGCAGTGGGATCGAAAACAAAAAAGTTGAAATTGGACGTCGAAGAAAGGCATTGACCGAGCGTTGACCCTTCTATGCTCGAGCGCTCTTCAACTGATGACCGAGCAAAAATTCTCTGCAGGTTCGAATTCCAGGCGCTCGATCAGCTGTGTCCGAGCGCTCTTCAACTAATGTTCGAGCGCGCCTTCAGAAATTCATGAAATTAATGGCAACTTCGTGATCTTTTCATGCGTTTAATGAGGGGCAATTTGGTCTAAGCATTGTGGGCACAATAAATACCTCAAGGATCAGATTTCCAAGCATCTAGAATTAGTCTTAGATAATTAGATAGTTCTAGAGAGAGATTAGGTAGTTACTTAGTGGGTTCTTAATTAATCATCATACTTCTCTCTATAATTTCTTGTAATCCAACCATTCAATTTAAGATCCATTTGTTCCATTAGATTAGTCTCATTATTAGCTACATTTCTACGGTTCAATTTTGCATTTGAAGTTCCGGATTAGAAGATAGCATTTGAAGGGTTTGTGGATTGGATTTCTATTTGACCTACATTTGGTAAGTTTCCATTTAATTCTCTTGTGTGTCCGGGTTTGAAACACTATGATGAGGTCGAAAATTACACCTCGTCTAACAAACAATCAAGGGCTAGAAAATGTGTTCGAGTTCCTAATCGTTTGACTTGAATTCGACAAACGACCTCCCATTTCTTCGAATCCATCGTAATAACCTGCACAAAGATCGGGCCTGAGGGGGGCTCCGGCGTCGATCCTCCGATGATCAAGTCAGTAACGTGTATCTTCAATAAAACCATAAAAAAACTGTAATAGGTGTTGTTTCTTGGGGAAGAAGAAAGGAATAATAGTAGTAATGGTGATCTTGCCTTTTAGAAGGCCAAATGGGCTTATTTATACCTATTCCTTATAAAGGGTAAAATAGTAACATCCGTAGTGCTGCCCTAATTTAATTAGGACCACTTAGTAGAGTCGTGCTGCTCTGTAGCAGCTTTAACACGGCGTACCAACTCTGACCACTCTTCCAGAGACAAGAGCGAGATAATTTCTTTGGCTCTGAAGAGTTCAGAGCCTGAGACAAGGTACCTTTAATATGCTAGTCAAGTACAGAGACGTGAACCTAACTGTTATGAGTTTTATACGGCTGAGTTTATATCAGAGCTCACAGCTAGTGCGAATTACAATCGCCCTTAGTTTAATCTTTGATTCCTTCTCGGATGTATATTTGCTTGTGATCTATTTCCATGAGGATTCCCTTCGAAGAAGTTTTATTCAGCTCTAACGTGGGAATGACAGATGTGAGGTCAGAGGTGAGAGGTGGATTATCTTACTTCAGAGGTCTAGGGCCATATGCAAATTACTTGTAAGCTGTACAGCTCACTAGTCAGCTCGTACATCACAGATCGCATTATCATTTTTCGTTGTCACGCCCTAAATTTCTATACATTTCAAATCAGCGGAAGTCTTACTTTTAATTAATAAATTTAAGTAAAACATCCTTTAGAACGGGAACCCTTAAGGTTTTAATAAAATTTCTTTTCTTTTAAAAACCCTTTGAAACCAAAATCAGTGTAATATAATTTAAATAAATAAATCATACATCCAAACAACATAGCTCATTCAATACATCCATGGAAACCACAAAATATCATCTCAAATACATCCAATATAATTTAATATAATTCACATAAGATATTAACTCATTCTAATATCATACAACAACTAAGACATCAATTAAATCATGTAATAATACCTAAATAATTCCTGTACATCAGCTGGTATATAAAACTTTCAAAAATAGCTACGGTGTACTCATCAAAACAAGGAGTGTATGAAAACAGTCCACTAACTAATACTAAAACCATTTACTGTAATTTTTGGAATGGGAGTTACAGCATTTGTGGTAGCTCTTTATTGCTGCTTGCATGAAGATGGAGTTACAATTTCATACCACGGATTTTGGCAGGCAGTAACCACTCCTTTGTTTAGTTTAGACATGAGGGAATTTTTCTTTGTTGTTATATGGTTTTTTATTATTCTTTTGTACATGATAGTTTTAGTTGCTATGTATATGTTTTTATACCTATGGGATGATTTTATTTATATGGTACTCTTTTTCCCTCGGTCTAATTTTTCCACAACGGTGGTTTTTCGGTGAGGTTTTTAACGAGACCATTATAAATTTTATTTAATCCCGCCTCCCGGGTTGTGGGATTTTTTACTCTATTCCTTTTTTCTTTTTCTCTTATAATAAAATCTTATTCGTTTAATACTATTATCTTGCCAATCAACTTAAGACCTCTAAATACTCAAATAAATCAGATTAAACATAATATAAGCACTTTCCAAAAAAATCCCTTTTTAAAATGCATGAAAAGCTCGTAAACAAAGTTAAAGGACTAATTTAGAGCTGAAACTTTAAAACGAATCTCCTCCGGGTTTTAAGACCAAAATAACTTGATATTTAATGACTAATAAACTGCCAAAGTTTCGAAAATAGGCTGGACATAAATTTGGTATTTTTAAAACAAGAATTTTGAGGACTAGAATCACATAAAGGACTAAAATCAGTTCCTCGACTTCTACTAAGTAAAAACTCATTAAATTGGTCAACATGCATATTAAATCATGGCAAACATTCTGGTAAAATTTCAAAATTTTTGGAGTTATAAAACCAAACTTATCGAGCATGCAAACTAAGGACAATAACTAATTTTCTTAAGAACAATTAAACACATAAATCAATATTTACTCATGCATATTAAAACATCCAGCAACTGCCTATTTAATTAAAATATATTCATCAACTTAACTCCTAAAATTCATGCAAAACAACACATAATCATAATAATAATACCTCATAAAATTCATAATAAAGTCCAATAAACATCCAACCATAGCAAATCCTAATTCAATCATCTAAAATAATACATGAAAACGTCCAACCTTGTGGCAAACATAAAGGTGCCAAAAACTTAATTAAAAACAAACTTAATAAAATATAAAGCATACTTGGTTTAATAAAAACTTCGTCCATTAACTTCTTCTTTCTTGCATCACATCCACCTTCCTCCTCATCGCCAATCTCGTCATCTTACTCTTAAAAATCTGAAAATATTATTCAGTGAATGGGTGAGTAATTATAAAATAATCACTCCGTGGGGATAGTTAGTTCGAAGTCTAAATATAAAGGACACAATAACATGTAAACATACCCTTCTTTCTTAACATATGATATGACTTTCGTATCCTTTCATTGATGATATAGCTGATCATCCTTAACATATATTTGACAATATAGCTGATTGTTCATTCATAGATTGATGGAAGAGCTGACCTTCCATAACATATTAGCACATAAACACATAATTGCATCAAACTAAATATTTAAAGGTTGAACTAGAGTTACCACTTTTCACCGTTTAAACCCCCACCTTTTCTTGTCTTGAAAATAAAGAAGTGTTGTACTTTGGCTTGCTAACTCCTTGATCGAAATCCTACTCCTTCTTGCTCAAACAAAGCTCACGAGAACTGCCCTCTCTAAAGCCTATAAGCTGCTGCCAAAATTGGTCCTAGAACTTCATAAGTGCCGATTTTTGGTGCTATAGGTGGCTGCCGATTTTCTTGGGTGTCTAAGGGTTCTAAGGTCTTGATCAATACATATTTATAGAGTTGGAAAAGTGTGTACATGGCTGCATAATGGCCTTGGCCAAAATTATGAGGAAAGAGGAAAAAAATTGGCCCAATATCTTGATGTATCTCTATTTCCATACTTGGCAACTTATTTCCTTATTTAACAAATTGTTGGGACAATCTGAGTATTTTGATTTGATCCCAAAACCCCTTGATGAATTTGCCTAAGTATAGTTTATCAGGATGATAGGCTCAGGATAGATAGGTTAGAATAGATTTTTCTATTCACAGGTATTCAGTTGAGGGGGAACGTGTTGAGGAGTGAAGACTGATGAAGACGTCGATGAAGTCT
>JAPKLY010001167.1:0-12969 GCA_026898435.1 Prunella vulgaris
AGGAATACGTCCAGAAACTAAGAGAGAGAGCCCTCACTACATACTGAAGCATAGCGCATTTATAGGAACCTATTTTTATGGTTTTAGTGTAGTGATTTCACATGTGTTGTTACACTCAGTACAACACTTGTGTATATTATTATCCCATACGTTTTGCTGAGCTATTCACGGGGTGTGGTAGTATATGCTTGAAGTAGGCTTAGACTTAACAATCTAGGTTTGCCATTTGGGAACTTGTTTGGATATTTTATCCGATTTTATGTTTGAGATTTGGAAGGAATGTTTCCAAGTCTCGAATTTGTTTTTGTAATCACTTTTTTCAAGTTAGTGATATTTCAGCCTTGAGGCCGCCACAAACTAATTTTAGTTTGTGGAAAGATTGAGTTAATCCTTGTGTTCAAAGTCTTCAGCTGTTTACTTATTCTCTCTAAATTATTCTGAACACATTAAGTGTTGTCTTGAGTGTCGCCACACTTTGTAAAATACTTCAACTCAACGGTACCACAAAATACTATCAAGTGGTATCAGAGCCTTCACTTGACGGTACTAAGTGTTGGTCCTGGTGCTGAGTGTTGAGTTACTATGGATTACCCTCCTGGAGCTATTACTCCAGTGGATCCATCACCCGTCCTCCCATACTCGATGGAACCAATTATGCTGCATGGAAAAGCCGGATGAGGAGTTACATCAAAGCCCTTGATGAACGTGCATGGAAGAGCATCCTGTTAGGTTGGAGTCCTCCCACAACTGAAGATAAAGATGGAGACCAGATTCTCAAGAACGAGCTTGAATGGACCACGGAGGAGAACAACTCATCATTGTACAATTCAAAAGCCATCAACGCAATCAATTCATCGGTTGATACGGTTATGTTCAACCTTATCCAGAATTGTGTTTCAGCCAAAGATGCATGGGAAAGACTACAAGAACACTGTGAAGGTTCTGGTAGTGTCCGTAGAGTAAAGGCAAGGATGTTGAACACAAAGTTTGAAGGCCTAAGAATGAAAGATGATGAGACGATTTCTTTCTACAATGAGAGACTCTATGAGAGGGTGAATGAATTGCAATCACTTGGAGACCCAATCTCCAATATCAGGTTAGTAAACAAAACCCTTCGAACTCTTCCTAGAAGATTCAATGGCAAAGTTTGTGCCATTGAGGAAGCTAGGAACACTGATTTGTTGAGTCATAATGAGTTAATGAGCATTTTAAAAACTTATGAAATGGACTTGTCTCAACAAGAATCTGCATATGATAAAAAGGGTGTTGTTGTTTTCAAAGGATAAACCTCTTCAAGTTCTGGAAAAACTTCTGTTATTATTGAAATTGAACAGGTTGACGATAGTGTTGATGACACTTCATATGACACTGATAGTATTGCATTTCTTACCAAAAAATTTGAAGCCTATCTTAAGAAAAAGAGAAATAAATCTGATTTTAACACTGTTGGTCCCGAAACGAGTATAATCAGTGTATGGGGGGAATACACTGATGTCAGATTTTTCTGAAAGACTTAGAAAAATTCTCTAACACGCTCAGTCAGGATTTCCTGAATTACTCAGTAAGCTGAACGTCCACAGGGGCAGCAGGGACCGTTCAGTAACGAGTCAGATAAGCTGAGTGTGAGTAAAGTGCTCAGAAGCTGAACAGAGATAACAAACCTACTGACCGCTCGGAAGCTAGTCAGTTGGACTACTATCTCAGTAAGCTAGAGTACGTGCGGAAAGTGAGCCCTTAGTTTCTACTCATTTTAGTTACTGAAAACATTTTCTCTGAGTTTGCTTAGTAAACTGGTGGTTAAGGCTGAGTGCACAATATTAAGATTCAGGATGATTGATTTAGTCCTGAATAAAAGAACAATGCAGAATGTTCAGTTTAGTATGATGACAGTTATGATCCTGAACAAGAATGTAAATAAGCACACAAGGGTCTTTTTAACGTGGTTCGGAGATAACCAACTTCTACGTCCACGACCTGATTTAACAGGAAGCTATCCTCAAACCCTGAGGATAGGTACTTGGGTTTTACGTGCCAAGGAACACGAATAGCCAACTTCCTCTCTTAGGAACTGACCCCTGGGCGTTTTACAAGTCCCAGTCCTTCTAACCAACCAATCTCACACCCTGAGTGGTTTGGTATTCTTGGTTTGCAACTAAGATAACTCTAGCAATACAAAACATTGCTAAATATTAGAGCTATCGATCTAAGCAAATACAGAGTGAATCCTACTACAACACTAGGAAAATTTAATTGCAGAGTGTTGTTCAAGGTATGCTTTGAGTGCTTGGATTCTTGAGAGTTTTCACTTGGAAATTTCCCGTTTCAAAATAGATCCGTTGGAGGAGATCTAACCAAATCTTTCCTATTTTAGGGTGGTTGCAGGCTAGATGTACTGTTGACCTAATCACCATGCTTAATCTGGCAATTTTGTCCCGCCGCCTGCAACTCTGAGACGCATTAAATGCCGCATTAAATGCTACACAGACTCCGTACATGCGTGTCGAAAGATCATTGGCTTTGCGTTCAAACGGCTAGTTGATCTTCTGACATTTGTCATTCCTCGTACATTCAGTACTCTGAGTCTCTTGTTAATAACTCAGCCTGAACGTTTGTCTTTATCGGAGTCTTGCTGACATTCTATTTGTCTCTTTGTCCCATAGCATAAATAACCTTTTTGCTTTGGACTTACATGATTCAGGTAAACTGAACCAATGCCTAAGTCAGGTCTTATGTGCATTCAGCACAGCCTGATAGGTTATTCAGCCCAGTATGTGTAACCTTTTTGCTTTGGACTTACATGATTCAGGTAAACTGAACCAATGCCTAAGTCAGGTCTTATGTGCATTCAGCACAACCTGATAGGTTACACTTACTCTTCACTAACTAAGTTCTGTCCTGAGTATGCTTAGTGTACTCAGTAGAAACATCAGCCAATGGTACTTCCAGATTGTCTTCAGGACGGATCATCAGGCTTCGTTCTTCAGCTTCAGTTCAGGCAATCTTCAGCAAGACTGACTCTGACTTCTTCAGGATGGATTGCACTTCAGACTTCAGTAAATTGGGTTGACTCCAATATTCTTCAGTCTTCAGCACGTTCCCCCTGAACTGAATTCCTAACCTAACTATCCTGAACTAGACAAACCTGAACAACTGTAGTTAGGCAAATTCATCAGGGGTTTTGGGATCTAATCAAAATACTCAGATTGTCCCAACAAACACTAAGCCTAAGATGGATTTTAAAAATTCCCCTCAAACTTCTGGTCGAAAATCTTTTCAAAGAAGAAATTTTAAGTATGATACTGAGTATAGAAAAAATATCATTTGTGATGAGTGTACTGGTTATGATCATTATGCAAATGAATGTGCTAACACACAATTAAAGAAAATGATGAGCTTAACCATTTCTTTGAGTGATGAAGATTCAGATGAAGAGATAAAGGTTACAGATGAAGAACTTGCATTCTTATCTGAATGTGTGAGAGATGACTTCCCTGAAAGTGACTCGGATGTTGAACCCAATGTGACAACCCCAGCAACAACATTAAACAGGTTTCAGTCTATTTCTGATTCTGATGAGGATAGTACTAATGTTTTCTATTCTAGAACAGGTACCTCACAAGAACCTCTAGAAGTAAAGGTTACCAAACTTCGGAATGAATTGAAATCTGTCAATCGAGCTAATAAAGAGCTGATTGAGACCATCACAAGACTTGAGGTAAATCTCACAAAATAGGATCTTGAAATTTCTAAACTTCAAGAAAAGTTGACTGCTTCCACACTTAGTTTCAAAAAATACTCTAAAGGTACAACTGTTTTGAATGAAGCTTTGTCTGTTGGAAAAAGTCTTGGATTTTCTGAAAATTCTATCCCTTTTAGTTTTGAAAACCTGTTACCTTTGTGAACCAAATTCAAAAGTTTCTTCCAAAAAGTTTCCAAAACAAAGAGGCAAAAGAACTTTTATTTGTCATTATTGTTCAGTTCCTGGACACATTCATCCTTACTGTTTCAAACTAAAAGATGATTTGCTTTCTGGAAAAGTGTTACATGGAGTGTTACCACACAAGTATTCACACACATGAAAAACTGCATGGATTAGAAAACCCAAAGTGCTTTGCAATGTTGTTTGTACTTCTTTACAAGCACGTGTACCTAGTTTATGGTATTTTGACAGTGGGTGTTCTAGACATATGACAAGAAATATTGAATACTTGAATGAATATAAAAATTTTTATGGTGGTAAAGTTACATATGGTGGTGGTTCTAAGGGTAACATAATAGGAAGATGAACTTTAAATGTTGAAGGTTTTCCAAAACTGAAAAATGTGTTGCATGTTGAAGGTTTACGTGCTAACTTGATAAGCATAAGTCAGTTGTGTGATAATAATCTGCATGTGAAGTTTGGTAAAGATTCATGTTCTGTATTAGATGAAACTGATAAATGTGTAATGGTTGGTCATCGTTCTGCTGATAACTGTTATCTCATTGGTGACAACACTTCGTGCAACATTTCACAATCTGATGAAAGTGTTCTTTGGCACCGAAAGCTTGGACATGTAAATTACAGAAATTTACAAAAATTGGTTAAGACAGAGGCTGTTAGAGGGTTACCTAAGCTCAGTTTCACAAATACACCTGTTTGTGGATCATGCCAAAAAGGTAAACAGGTAAAATCTTCACACAATATCACTTCAATATGCACAACTACTAGATGCTTGGAACTTCTTCACATGGATCTAATGGGTCCTATGGAGACAGAAAGTCTTGGTGGTAAGAGATACTCTCTAGTTGTTGTTGATGACTTTTCAAGGTTTTCATGGGTTGAGTTCATTAGAGAAAAATCTGACACTTTTGAAGTTTTCAAAATCCTTTACAAGCATTTGAAAAATGTTTTTAATCTGAAATTAGTAGGATTAGAACTGATCATGGTAAGAAATTTGAAAATGGCATGTTCACTGATTTTTGTGAAAAGAAAGGTATTGTACAAGAGTTTTCCTCTGCTAAAACTCCACAGGAAAATGGCATAGCTGAAAGAAAAAATAGGACATTACAAAATATGGCTAGAGTCATGTTAACTTCAATGAATGTGCCTAAAAGATTTTGGGCTGAAGCATTGAATACTGCATGTCATGTGTCTAATAGAGTCTTTTTTAGACCAGGTTGTTCTATTACTTCTGTTGGTCCCAAAGGCAGGTTTTAGGGAAGAATACACTTGAACAAGTCTAGAAGGGGGGGTTGAATAGACTTGTAAGGATTCAAAAAACCTTTTTCAAATTTACTTGATTTATTCAGAAAATCAGCAGACTACTTGAGGTAGTCTGAATTTTGACAATAGTGCGCTGTGTATAGTGCGGAAACGTTTTAATGAAAATTTGTTTTTAAGTGATGTGCACAGATAAGAACAGAAAGTAATACGAAGAGACACAGGGGTTTATAGTGGTTCGGACCAACTGTCCTACATCCACTCTCCTCAATCCAACTTGGACTTGAGGGGCTCTCCACTAACTCACTTACTCACTTACTTACACAGTTTTGAGAGTACTACTCTCTTTACAACTTGTCAATGCTATAATTGCAATTGACTTCTCACAGCTTCTACAAAGCTTTTACAAAGGATAAGTATGGATGGTGTTTTTTAGCGTAAGTGATAAAACTGACAGAGTATTGGCTAGCTTAATGTGCGTGTGAATCCAATACAGAAATTATCACTATTACTCTAATTTATAGGATCAAATAACTAGCCGTTGGAATGGACTAGAAATCTGAGATCCTATAATCTCGTATTCAATCAATCATTGTGATTGATTGAATTTCCTTCTTGATTCCCGTCAGTCTTTGCGATCTTCAATCAATCAAGTTTGTCCCCTTGATTGATTGATCTTCTATTCTGGGAATCTTCCTTTTATGTCGCAAGTTAACCCTTCAAATTGATTCCGAAGAATCTGGGCTGAGCACAAGACCTCAGCTGATCTGTCTCCTCAGCTGGTGTATCAGTCTGCTGATACTTGGACCTCAGCTGATGTGCAAGTCTACTGGTGTGCACCTCAGCTGGTCTTCTTGACTTCGTCTGAATAAGTTTTTTATCCATGGTCCTTGTCTTGTCTGCGTCGTGCTCTCAGCTGATCAGCTAATCTTCTAATATCAGCTGATCTGCTCTTCAGCTTATCGGCTGATGTAAACTTCTCTGATGATCTGCTTTCGATGCTCCAGTGTCAGCTGCTTAAATCTTCTGTCTTCTAAACACGGCTAAGTCCACAAGGTCTCAGCTGGTCTTCTCTTCTATGATAGCTTCGGATCTTCTAGGCAGCAAGGTAGATTCCCCATTACTTGAACCTATCTAATCCTAACTACTCATCAGCTGACTAATATGTTCAGCTGGTCCTATTACAAGCTGATTGGTTTATATCATCAAAACATCTAACATAAATATCCTAATAACTTCTTATGAGCTTTTGTACAAAAGGAAACCTAACTTGAAATATTTTCACACCTTCAGATGCTTGTGCTACATTCTAAATGATAGAGATTACTTGACCAAGTTTGATTCTAAGAGTGATAAAGGACTGTTCTCAGGTTATTCTAAGAATAGCAAGGCTTACAGGGTTTACAATCTTAGAACAAGAACTTTGCAAGAATCTGTGAATATAGAATTCGATGATGTTTCTAATATCTCAGGTAAAAAAGGTGGAAGAGGACATCTCAGATTTGATGGAAACCACAAGTATCACTAAACCAGTGAAAAGTGTTGAACCAAAGGCGACAACATCTCCAGTGACATTAGATGCGGATTCAGAAGATGATGAGAATCAGTCACCCAAAACTCCTGGACAAACCCTTGTCCGTAGATGCAAGAAGGATCATCCTTCATCACAGATCATAGGTGAATCCTCAGTTGGTGTTCTCACAAGAAGAAAAGGTATGAATAAGGTAGTACGTTCGGTTTGCATGTCCAATATATGCACTCAGGTATGTACTCAAGGTTATTTTTCTTCTATTGAATCCAAAAATATGTCTAAAGCTTTGAAAGATGAAAGTTGGATTGAGGCTATGCAAGAAGAACTTGAACAATTCACTAGAAATGATGTTTGGACTCTAGTACCTAGACCTTCAAACATGAATGTAATTGGAACAAAGTGGATTTTCAAGAATAAAACTGATGAATCTGGTAATATAGTAAGAAACAAAGCTAGGCTTGTTGCACAAGAAAATACACAAATTGAAGGAATTGATTTCGATGAAACATTTGCTCCTGTTGCTAGGATAGAATCTATTAGACTTCTATTATCTATTGCATGTTTTATTGGAATTAAATTGTTTCAAATGGATGTTAAGGCTGCTTTTTTAAATGGTGTTTTACTTGAGGAAGCTTTTGTAGAACAACCAAAAGGTTTTGTAGATCCATTTCATCCTGATTATGTGTATAAATTGAAGAAAGCTTTGTATGGTTTGAAACAAGCCCCTAGAGTTTGGTATGGTAGACTTACTGATTTCTTACTACAATTTGGATTCATTAGAGGTGAGGCTGATAAAACTCTTTTCATTAAGCATGATACTAATGGTTTCTTGATTGCACAGATATATGTTAATGACATTGTATTTGGTGCAACATCACAAGAATTGATTGATAACTTTGTGAAATCTATGACTACTACTTTTGAAATGAGCATGGTTGGTGACCTAAATTACTTTTTTGGATTACAAATCAAACAAAGTGATAGTGGTATTTTCATTTCTCAAAGTAAGTATGCTAAAAACTTAGTGAAACGATTTGGTCTTACTGATGCAAAGCCTATGAAAACTCCTATGGGAACTTCACAGAAACTGTGCAAAGATGATGTTGGACAAAGTGTTGACCACACTCTGTATCGATCTATGATTGGCAGTTTACTATACTTAACTTCCAGTAGACCTGACATTATGTACAGTGTTTGTGTGTGTGCTAGGTACCAAGCAAACTCCAAGGAATCTCACATGAAGGCTGTAAAGAGGATCATTAGATATGTGAGTGGCACAAGTGACATGGGATTGTAGTTTTCAAAGGACACAAATAGCACACTAGTAGGCTATAGTGATGCTGACTGGGCTGGTGACTGTGATGATAGGAAAAACACTAGTGGTGGTTGTTTCTACATGGGTAACAATCTTGTTTCTTGGCATAGTAAAAAATAAAAGTGCATTTCCCAATCTACTGCTGAATCTGAGTACATAGCTGCTGGTAGCTGTTGTACACAACTCCTATGGCTTAAAAAGATGCTAGATGATTATGTGCTTGAGACAAATACTTTGGTAATTTTCTGTGATAACACAAGTGCGATCAACATTTCAAAAAATCCGGTACAACACTCACTCACAAAACACATAAGTATTAGACACCATTTTTTAAGAGATCTAGTTGAAAAGGAGATAGTGAAATTAGAGTATATATCCACTAAAAAACAAATAGCTGACATTTTCACAAAAGCACTAGACTTTGAGAGGTTTTCTTCACTTAGAAAATCTCTTGGACTCTGCATTCCTTGAACATCTGTGTGTGACGTTGCTCCGAGTGTTACTACACTTGAAGCAACACTACTTTATTTTTATCATTTTATTTCGTAATTAAGTAGTTATATAACTTATATTGGTTTTGCTAACCATATTCTGATGTGATGTGATCTCAAAGGTTTCGTACTGGACATACACAACAAAAGCACAAGTTCTAAAAAATCAAAGGTCTAAACATGCTGAGTAACTAGGCATACGGGACTAACAATAACGATGTGTTCTTTTCAAAAGACTGTTTAGTTTCAAAAAGAAAAAAATGAACACTCTTGAATGATCGCTGAGTAACTAGGCACATGGGGCTGACAACCACGATGTGTTCTTTTCAAAGGGTGATTAAATTCTTGAGAATAAAAAGTGCATAAAAAATGTGTGTATGTGTGCCTACATTATAAACCGTAATTGATCTAAGTCTCAGAATATTTTTAGCATTTACATAATGAGTTATTTAATTATTTTAATTATGATAATAGTGTGATAATTATATGGTATTAATTTAATTAATTAATTTAATTCAGTGTCGGTTATTTTCTTTTAATTTCTATAACTACCCCACTTTCACCCCACTTTCTACATTATCACATCATGGGTAGTTATTTAAATAATGGTGGATATTTCTCTTAATTAAAACTGCTCCTAATCTTCGAAATTCTCTTATAAATTGAAGTTCTTAATTATGTGTTAAAATTGTGATTAATGTGCCGTTACCTTCGTCTCTTGTGTTCGTGCTTAAAAAAATTATTTTTATCAAAAGTTGATTTTTGGTCTCACGCATATCAATGAAGCATAAAAAGCCATCTATTTCATCTTCCTCACACATACTCTCACATCAAACCACTGAAACACTAAAATCCCCTGAAACCGAAAACCCTCTCATTACTCTCGCTACTATGGCCTAAAATGTGACTAAGGATACTGCTACCAATGTCTCTACCGATGCCACTGCACCAGAGTTTGCACCTTCGGTTGCATCCACTATGGCATCACCGGCGACACAGATTATTCAGACACCACTGCCCATTCAGGTTCTTCTACCTTCAGGTACATCCGATACTCAATGTGAAACCCTAGTTTCTCAATTAGATGATGTTCCTTTCTATAGGATGGAAGAAAATGTTGAATCCCCTGCTACTGTTCATACAAGCCCTAACATTCCTGTTGATAATGAAAATTTTGAACCTAGCTAAGAAAATGTGTCTGCAATCCCTGTACAAGTCCCATTTTCACAATCACCCACTCACACTTCATCACATATATCATCCCCATCCTCATCACCACCTGTGTCCATACTATCAAAAGTCACAAAAGCTACTGGAAAGAGGAAAATTGCACCAACCCGTAGATTAAATAGGAATTTGAAAAAGACAGGTTTTGGTGATTCAAGCTCAAGAAAGAAAGACAATACTTCTATTGTCATTTCTAATACTGAAGAAGAGGCTGCTGATATCCCTGCTCCAATGGAGGTTGATGAACCTGCCATTTCTGAGGATAATGTGACTATTGCTGAGATGTGCAAAGAACTGAAGAAAAGGAGAAAATTCAAAGCTGCTGCTCCTAGTGTTGCCACCCCTAAGGCAACACCTGCTGCTGTTCCAGAACAGGGTGATCCAGAACCTGATCATAGCTCTTCATCATCCTCTGATGAAGAAACTGATGATAACCCTGAAGCTGAGGAAACTGTTGAACAGGTTGATGATGATGAACAGGCTGAAACGGATGAAGAAGCCAATGATGATGAAGATGCTGATGCTGATGACCAAGAACAATCTGATGGTGATGATGAACAAATTACTGAAACTGGAAGTGATGAATCAGACTATGATGTGGAGAACTATGGCACTGATAACTTCTACTTTGTTGACTCCAAGAGCCGGTACAAGAAGTTTGCCAAAAAGGATGTGATACATGAGAGGAGGATGAACAACAAAGACCTTGAAGCATTCAATCTGATTCCCTTCTTTGAGGAAAGGAGGCTGCTGAATACACTGAGGTACTCTAGTTTTTTTGTAGTACATGGATTTGTGAATTCAATGCCCATATATGTTCTACAATGATGAAGAGTACTAGTCCAAAGTTTGGTAGAGTGTTCTTTAGAGGATCCATCTATGATATTTCTCCTGCTGCCATTAATGATTTTCTTGGAACTTTTAATGCTAACAATGTTGTTGAGGAGACTGATATGGATGAGATTTCTTGCTCTATCACTGGTGAAATTCTGACCAAATGGCCCAAGAAGTTGTTCACTGCAAATTTGACTAGCTTGCATTCAATTCTTCACAAGCTATGTGTGTACAACTGGATGCCTTCCTCCAATACCACAAGAGTCACTACTGAACATGCTTGCCTGATCTACAAAATTGCTAAAAATCTGCCCTTCAATCTTGGTGAGATTATTTATGCAAACATGGTTGGGTTCGGTGGAAAAGTGTCCAAGATTGGAAAGCTGCCATATCCTGCCTTGATTAATGGGCTTTTGATGAATCAAGGAGCTGCTAGGACTGATGGAGATCACTTAACCACTAAGCCACTGATTCTTGGTATTGCTAAGGTTCTACTAGAAGGTAATCGTGTGATTGATCTGCCTTACAACCCTCCTGCTGAAGCATCTGCCTCTGTCCCTGCTACTGATGAACCGAATGTTGCCCCTACGGTTGGCAACACTGCTGCTCGCACTGCATCTACTTCTGCAAATGGTGAGGTAGTATCTGTTACTGTTCATCGTAGGTACATAGAAGAACAGACTGCTGCTCTTGCCAAGCAAGTCTCACAGCTCAGACTCCAAGCCACTTCTCTTAACAGGCAGACTGATATCCTTGAAGAAAGGAACACGTTTGGAAATCCCTCATATCCACATCCACAGGGGGAGATGTACCAACTGATGCACCAACAAATGAACCTGCTGCTGTTGAAAGCTCTGGATCTGGCAATGTTGTGATTGAGGACATAACTGAGGATGTTAATGCTACTGCTGCTGCTGGTAATGATGCCCCTGATGTTGCCATTCTTGAGGCAACACCTGCAGATCCTGTCAATGCTGATGCTGATATTGAAGCTGCTACTTAGGGGGAGTTTGCTGCTGCTGGAGTTTTCTAAACTCTGCCCTGATCACAATTCAGATCCCACTAACATTACTAACTATTTGAAATTGATGTAACTTGAATACTGTTTGTTTTTATCTTACCTTTAACTCTGATATTGTTCCTTTGTTTTGGTATTGAACTGATAGCACTTAGGATGTCCTTCTCATTGATACTTATGAAGAATTTTTGTTGTGCATTTATCATACTCTGTTTAGATGTGCACCAAGTTCTTATCTATAGTTACACTGCTTCAAACTAACATCTGTTGTGCCTTTGTCATAAACTGATTTTGTGTGCATCAGGTTAAGTGTTTGCGGATAGGTGTGATTGGGGGAGATTGAAGATGTGAGTGTTGAGACCAATGCTATCACATCTGGAATCACACCCATCCTCCAGGACATTCTTCAATATATTTGTTCTAACGACTAACTCTTTAGTGTTGTTCAAATTGTCTTTGCTATCATTTCAGGTCAACATCCTTCAGAAAATATGTTCCAGTGATCAACAACTTAGTGTTGCCTCGATCGTTGTCCTTGGTGCTGTCTCTGGTCAACGACAGTTATTCCCATGACCCAGAATATTCTTGATGCACCTGGAAGGATCTGGAACGTGGTGGAAGGACCTGGAATTAAAAGGATTCGAGAGTTAAAGAAAGGAAGTTACCTCAACTCCTACAAAAGTGGATCTCAACTTCTCTCCATGATTTCCACTTCATTGATGGACAGATCATCATTCCAACTCTATAAATAGATAAGGAATACGTCCAGAAACTAAGAGAGAGAGCCCTCACTACATACTGAAGCATAGCGCATTTATAGGAACCTATTTTTATGGTTTTAGTGTAGTGATTTCACATGTGTTGTTACACTCAGTACAACACTTGTGTATATTATTATCCCATACATTTTGCTGAGCTATTCACGGGGTGTGGTAGTATATGCTTGAAGTAGGCTTAGACTTAACAATCTAGGTTTGCCATTTGGGAACTTGTTTGGATATTTTATCCGATTTTATGTTTGAGATTTGGAAGGAATGTTTCCAAGTCTCGAATTTGTTTTTGTAATCACTTTTCCAAGTTAGTGATATTTCAGCCTTGAGGCCGCCACAAACTATTTTTAGTTTGTGGAAAGATTGAGTTAATCCTTGTGTTCAAAGTCTTCCCCTGTTTACTTATTCTCTCTAAATTATTCTGAACATGTTAAGTGTTGTCTTGAGTGTCGCCACACTTTGTACAACACTTCAACTCAACGGTACCACACAGCACTATCAAAAGGAAAAATATGTCTCTTTATATTTAAAAAGTGATAATAATAATAATAATAATAATAATAATAATAATAATAATAATAAT
>JAPKLY010001167.1:12979-61114 GCA_026898435.1 Prunella vulgaris
AATAATATGCATCGCACGTCAAAATATAGGATTGTTAATATAAAATTTCAAAACCAAAAAAACAATATTAATACAGGACTTAAATATAGAATTGTTAATATAATTAAGATCTCAAAGATAACTTTTTAAATAATTACCTAAGATCTAATTTGATACTCCTTGCTCATTACTTTTTTACACAGGAATGTAAGATAACATGAAAAAATATAAGTAATGTGTTAAAAAGAAAAAGTGAAAGAGTAATTATAATGTAAAAATTAATAAAAATAATAATAAAAAAGTGAATAATAGTTTTAAAAAAAAGGTAAAAAAACAAATATGAAACATATAGTTAGACAGACGAAAATGACAAAATGAAAAATATATAGTGAGATGGAGGGGTATCTTTCAATAATTAATTATTGAAATAATATTTTTAGAACACTAATCCAAAAGATTGATTTATGTGCATAAAAAAAAAATCACCTACATTTTGAACTTGTTCATGAAACTGATGTCAAATACTCATTTACTAACATCATTATTGTCCTAAAATAATATTTATAATATTTTATATAACGATATTAATTTATAAGTGCAATAGTATCATAATTAAATGAATGCTATGATATTATTGAATAAGTATAATAATATAAATTGCAAATTTTCTAGGAGAGCTTGTGAATTACTAACTTTAAAGGGAAGAATTATATATGAGTATTCAGTTTTTCGATTGAGTCTTCAAGTCCTCAATTTTAATGTGTCAAATTAAGATTTATATTCTGACAAAAACTTGTATGAACACTAGTTCACGATGAACTCGAGTTTATCAATTATCATTGTCATATGTATATACTATCAATGTTATGCATATATAATATCATTGTTTAAAAAATTAAGTATGTTTATAATAGTGATAGTATACATGAGTAACAGTGATAGTGATTACACATAACAGTGATACGAGTTCATGTGAACTCAAGTTCATAAAAGACCTACTCTTATATTCTAGTTTTTCTTTAATTAAAGGTCTAATTGTTTTCTTTTGTCTCAATTCAAGATCCGGTCCATTTACTTTACTCCCTCTGTCCTGCGTAAATTCGCACACTTGCGTCTTTTGGAAGTCTCACCCAAATCTGCACACTACTAAAAAAAGAAACATTTATTTGCATGCACACTCACAAAACTATACACATATTTATTGTATGTCACTATTTTATATATAAAACATATTTTTCTTATAAAATGTTTCATCTCGTAGGGTGCATGAGACGGAGGGAGTATTTTAATTCTTTCATACGTAAGTACGTAATTTGAAGGGTCCAATGTAACGATTGAAAGGGTTGTAAGTGTGTATGTTCTGTTTTGTAGAATATTGTTAAAATATTAAAATAATTTGGACAACATAAACATAGTGAAAGACTTAAATAGAAAATTACAAATGAAATTCAAAAATTTTCATAGAGTACAAATAATCTATGAGCCTCTCATGACTTCACTAAAATAAGTATGATACAAATAATAAAATCAGATTCAACAAATGATATCTAAATAGAGAAAATACTCTTTAAACGTATGATCTATGAAGTGTAAATTCAACCTAAGACTAGGCTTACTATGACTTTATAAAAAAATTTGTATAGAAAAGCACGAGAGCTATCAATTAACGTTGTTCAGAAGTGTGCTAGCTATCAAATAACAAGAAAGAACAATCATACCTAGAGACCTGGACTTGCTACGCTATAGACACAATTAGCTTCAAGTATTGTGTTCTCATGCATCCTCTATTTATAGGTATCAAACTCTACATGTGAACACTCCAAGACCACGGTTTCCCATAATCAAGAACTTCCATCCTTTAAATTTCACTTTTTTTTGTAACCTCCCACGATACCTTCTAACTCCTCACTTTAAATCTGTAACTGTCTAACCAAAAATCTTCTTGGATCATAACCCTGCATGTTTAGACATTGAGATACAATATATAATATTCAGAGTTGGTGTTATGAAAAAAATTTAAATTCTGATGTTGCCAAAATATATTATAACATTCTGCACAACATTGGCCAGAACATCAACAATATCTCCTAATTTAACCTTTATACTACAATACACCTAATGTTGAAACATTTAGTAATATGTGTCAACAATAGAAATTGCAACTTATCATCAAACAATTGACATTTCACTGCTAACCAAATTCAAACAGTAAAAATATCAATAGAAACTTAAATACTATTTCATAAGTAATATTGTGCTTAGGCGGTAAAAGCAAAATTTAAAAATCTAATAACTATTGTTCATATACAATTATGAGATTTAATATATTGAAGTAAGTTGGAGTGAAGGGTTGATAAGCATCAGCTGCATCCATAATGACCTGTACGAACTCCCACATACTCCATTCTCCCCTATAATGTATGCTCTTCTTGCTTCACTCTTCTTCTAGAATAGCATTTGTAGCAACAACTGTAGCAATATTACTTCCTTCAATCTGAACAACAATAGGAATAGGATGAATTTCAACTGGATCAACAAACTCCTTAAGATGTACTCTACTTCTACTCGAACCAACTTTATTCACATTCACACATGTTTCAACATCAACATCTACTCTCTCTGTTGGAGTAGAAAGGAGCTCCTCCCAAGTTCTCTTGTAGATCTTCATATTAATGAGTGTAAGCTCCATATAAGTGATAAACTTCAGTAATGCATCAATCTATGAACAATTATACTCAAAAGTTAAGAAAACAGATATTATGGAAGGGCACGAGATATATTGGCAGATGTGTTGCCAATATTTGAAGCAACATCAGTTGGATCGGAGTCTCTTAAATTGATCATTAGGGTTTTGGTATAGAAAGTTAATCACTGTTGGACCTATTAGTATAACATTTGAAATACCAAAACTTGAAGTGTAGCTACACATAATCTTTTCTCTTGAATTCCTCTCAAACTCCTAGTCCAAAAACAATTTGAAAATCAGACTGGGATAAGGAGAAAACCCTTTGCCTTGGATATCACCAGCATAGGAATGGAAATTGTTGAAGATGGTCTATCTTAAGTTGTACCTTTTCAAGTGCCCAGTCATATAAATCAAGAATGCTTGCTCCTTAGTCAGTATGGTTGTGTTTGAGGAAGGCAACCAGTTGTATACACACAACTTATGCAAAACATAATAGAGACTTATTAACATCGCATCAAGTATCTTATTTTCCCAAGTGTCAATTTGACCTCAAGACAATACTTGAATAACCTCATACATATTATCAACCACTGGTTCAATTATAGACCTTGTTCTAAGAACTTTGTTAATAATCTTTGGAGAAAATATGCTATAGTGCATAGAATTTGTTCTACTCAAATACACTTTCAGATTAACATAAAACTCATACACCCATTCACAAGTATATGAGTAGTAAACTTCTAAAGCATATAATAATGTCCTTTATCTGAAATACTCAACTAGATTATGCTTTCTAAAATCATATATTTTATCACATTTTCACCAACAAGTAATCTAGTTAGAATTTTTCTATACTTTGTATTGATGCAAAATATAAATTATGCATTTGGCGAACAACCCATGAAGATTAAAGATAATAATAGAAGAAATTGAGTAATTTAATGAACAGCCCATAAGAGAACGGAGCGAGCATCACATGTTACTTACACAAAAAGTAGCGAACAACCCATTTAAGAATTAAGTGATAGGCGAGCAACCCAAATATATATAGAAGAAGGAGCGAACAGCTCATGCAAAGTAAGTTTGAGGTGGTGAGCAGCCCATTATATCAGTTGCTCGCCACCTGCAAGCTGTTCGCCCCCCCCGTCCACAAGAAAAAATATACGAGATGGTCGTCGCATAGAGAGTTGATCGTCAATTTAAAGATTATAGTTCAATTTACTATTTTTAGGGTAATTTTCTCATGTTTATCCATTAGAGACACGTTTAAACACCATGTAATGCGTGACAATACCCTTGTCACCTCCTATTTATGTATTTCCTATAAATAGGCTTATTTTCCATAATAAAAGGGGAAAATTTTCTTGCCTTTACAAAACTCTGTACAAATTCTTCCTTGAATATAAAATCAGCAATTCTAGCAACTTAAATTAGGATTGTTGGTGATATTTTATGTTAAGAGCCCCATAAAATCTTCATTAACAAAATTTCATCAACAATTTAGTGCTAGAAGGAGGCCTCAAACCTCCGTTTTGCGAAAATTTGATGGAATTAGCAAGTTACTAGAAATGAGGAATTTGTATTCTGGATGCTCAAGAAATCCTAGGAGTTGTTCGTGGAAACATCTTCAAGATCCCAGAAATCCTTTGAGTTGTTTTCTCCAAATCCAAAATTTCCTTAGAGCTATTTGCTTCTTGCAAGGAAATTCAACCAAATGTGCGCTAATCAAATTGGGAAGGCTGTTCATCTCTTGAGATTTTGTGAGAGCTATTCTTACTAGTTTTACACCAGTTATTCCTCTATCATTACTTTTGTACTAGTTGTTCACCAAAAGCAAGATCTTAAGTCATGTCTAGAGAAATATCTCAACCACGTGCAACATCTCAAGGTCAAACTAATCATCAACCAACTCAGAGGGCTTTTGTACCTACGCAATAGGAAGGAACCCAGTGAGCTGGAAAAGATCAATAACTGATTCAAATTTACTGAAATGCAGACTACTAGAGCTACCCAAGAGTATATGCAAGGAATACTAGAGTTACTCTAATTCTTACGGAATCCCAAAGACATAACTCGAACGATGGCCATATTGCAAGCCTTGCAACAACAATAACAAAGATTAACCCTACCATCTAAGCACAAAAAGAACCTGAACGAGCACCGAAACAGACTATTCTATGTGAACCTAAAAATGAAGCTAATAGTGAGCAAGCTAGAAGTCGTGAAGAATGAGGTAAACAAATTGTGATAGATCGGTTAGGCCCACATGTAAGATGAACATTGAGTGTTGTTGATGAATCTAGTCACAGCACCCCACAAAGTGGAATCCGGGAGCAATGAGGTAATCAGTCACATGGTATACTGGTGTTAACTTCTCGTCCTCCAGTGAATGTAAAAGTAGCAGATATGGGAAATAGATGATCGGTGCACAAGCATATGCGCCGGTCAGTGTTAGATAGATTGGACTTGCATGGGGCACATAGTACTTTTAAGACAATAGTGAGGTATCATCAGAGTGAGAAATGGCTTGAACCTGCTCGTTCTAAACGAGTTAAGCAAGAGCAACCTCCCAAGACTGGGACCTCAGACAAAATCTTACTCTCTATGAAGAAAGCAATTAAGGAGTTACAGACTAAGATGTCCTTGCGACTAGAAAGTGATTCAAGCCAATTCATACCGGTGTCTCCCTTATCTCCATTGACTCTTTTGGCACCGATCAAGCCGAATATTCAATATCTAACTAACAATCTTTATGAAGGGAGTTCTGACCCAAAAGTGCATATCACAAAGTATACCGATTACATGATCTCAATGGGGGCATCTGATGTCACTCAATGTAGAAATTCCCCCTTACTCTTGATGATCATGCACATCGATGGTTTTCATCGATCACACCAACTTCGATAACAATTTTTTCTTAACTGAGCCAAGAATTTTTTTCCCATTTCTCTAGATTGGGATCATATTTGACTAAAAAGCATCGACTTGCAAATCTGGTTCAAGAGGGTGAGGAATCTGATCAACAATTTTTCAAAATATTTGACAAGATTCTACTTGAAGGTGATCCAGTTAATGAAGGTACTAAAGTCATAATTGCAATGGGGGGACTAAAGAAAGGATCGAACTTATGGAAGAAAATGCATCTTGTAAGTCCAAAGCCATATGCAGAATTCTGGAACAAAGCTAGAATATATGTCGCAATGCAAGAAACTTTGAAGAAGACCTTGGGGTAGACCAAAGAAGTGAAGAAAACTAGAAAGAAACGAGGGCCAAAGTACAGAGCTCCAAAGAATTTGAAGTCCTTCGCGGACAAGGATGAATACAAGGAAAAATTAAACTAGATCTTTACTGTGTCTGTTGACTAGGTATATAATGCGGTTAATGGAAAAGGCTTATTGTCAGCTCTGCGAAGGATCAGACAGGAATGAAACAAGATGAAGTATTGTGCCTGTCATCAGATTATTGGGCATTTTACAAGTGAGTGTAGGGATTTGTTAAGGCAACTCTGGAGGTTTTACAAGAAAGGTGAATTCTCAGAGTTCGTGAAGAAAGCTCCAGGCAAAAGGCAGTGGGCACCCAATGTAGACAACTCTGATGATGATAACAGTGATGAAGACGAGAAAGCCCTGCAAAGAACCCGTGAGAGTGACAAGTTCTACCTCCTTAGTAGGCACCTGTATGTGAAAACTTGATAATAGAGCCAGAGGTGGACCGTGCTTGTGGATATACAGATAGGAGGCCACTACTGTCAAAGAGGCAGAAGAAGGCAGAACAACGCACGATTGACCAAATCAAAGAAATTTGTGCAGGACCTTCCACCAAGCCAACTGCATAACTTATATTTTCTCAAAAGGACTTACAGGGTATTATGACGCCCCACAAATGAGTCATTGGTCATTAGCACAAACATAATTGATAGATGCAAAACAAGCAGACCATATCAACAAGAAATCATGAAGGAGAAGGAGAAATACCTGTGATTTTCCTCCAAATAAGATGAAGATCGTTTTGACTCTAACTCTGGTTTGTTTTACCCACTACTCTCTTCCCTCTGCCCTCTTCTAGTCCTCCGTGATGATCTGCAACAAAGTCAGGCCGGAAAGGATTCCTGCATCGACCCTCCAACGCTCAAGTCAGTCTCAGACCGCCATGGATATAACAGTGTTGGTCCCAAAACGAGTATAATCAGTGTATGGAGGGGATACACTGATGTCAAATTTTTCCGAAAGACTCAGAAAAATGCTCTAACACGCTCAGTCAGAATTTCCTGAATTACTCAGTAAACTGAAGGTCCACAGGAGCAGCAGGGACAATTCAGTAACGAGTCAGATAAGCTGAGTGTGAGTAATGTGCTCAAAAGCTTAGTAGAGATAACAAACCTACTGACCGCTCGGAAGCTAGTCAGTTGCACTACTATCTTAGTAAGCTAGAGTACGTGCGGAATGTGAGCTCTTAGTTCCTACTCGTTTTAGTTTCTGAAAATGTTTTCTCTGAGTTTACTTCGTAAACTGGTGGTTAAGGCTGAGTGCACAATATTAAGATTCAGGATGATTGATTCAGTCCTGAATATAAGAACAATGCAGAATGTTCAGTTTAGTATGATGACAGTTATGATCCTGAACAAGAATGTAAATCAGCACACATGGGACTTTTTAACGTGGTTCGGAGATAACCAACTCCTACGTCCACGACCTGATTTAACAAGAAGCTACCCTCAAAGCCCTGAGGATAGGTACTTGGTTTTTACATGCCAAGGGACCCGAATAGCCATCTTCCTCTCTTAGGAACTGACCCCTGAGCGTTTTACAAGTCCCAGTCCTTCTAACCAACCAATCTCACACCCTGAGTAGTTTGGTATTCTTGGTTTCCAACTAAGGATAACCCTAGCAATACAAAGCAATGCTAAAGATTAGAGCTATCAGAACTAAGAAAATACAGAGTGAATCCTACTACAACACTAGGGAAATTTAATTGCAGAGTGTTTTTCAAAATATGCTTTGAGTGCTTTGATTCTTGAGAGCTTTCGCTTGGAAATTTCCCGTTAGCCTTGAATGGGTGCAAGGCTCTCCATATTTATAGGCAAGATTCAAAATATATCCGTTGGAGGAGATCTAACCAAATCTTTCCTATTTTAGGGTGGTTGCAGGCTAGATGTACTATTGACCTAATCACCATGCTTAATCTGGCAATTTTGTCCCGCCGCCTGCAACTCTGAGACGCATTAAATGCAGCATTAACTGCTTCACAGACTCCGTACATGCGTGTCGAAAGATCATTGGCTCTCCGTACAAACGGCTAGTTGACGATCTGACACTTGTCCTTCCTCGTACATTCAATACTCTGAGTCTTTTGTTAATAACTCAGCCTGAATGTTTGTCTTTATAGGAGTCTTACTGACATTCTCTTTGTCTCTTTGTCCCATAGCATAAATATCCTTTTTGCTTTGGACTTACATGATTCAGGTAAACTGAACCAATGCCCAAGTTAGGTCTTATGTGCATTCAGCACAGCCTGATAGGTTATTCAACCCAGTATGTGTAACCTTTTTTGCTTTGGACTTACATGATTCAGGTAAACTGAACCAAGACCTAAGTCAGGTCTTATGTGCATTCAGCACAGCCTGATAGGTTATACTTACTCTTCACTGACTAAGTTCTGTCCTGAGTATGCTTAGTGTACTCAGTAGAAACATCAGCCAATGGTATTTTCGGATTGTCTTCAGGATGCATTGCACTTCAGACTTCAGTAAATTGGGTCGACTCCAATATTCTTCAGTTTTCAGCACGTTCCCCCTGAACTGAATTCCTAACCTAACTATCCTGAACAAGACAATCCTGAACAACTGTACTTAGGCAAATTCATCAGGGGTTTTGGGATCTAATCAAAATACCCAGATTGTCCCAACAATTTCCCCCTTTTTGATGATGCCAAAACCCTTAAACAAATTCCTATTCATCTATACAATCAACTGACTTAGTCAGTGAAAAACAACTCAGTACCACCTGACAAACTAGGCACTTAGTCTATAAGATGAAAACAAGGAATGGGTTAGTACAGTTCTTGATAAGGATACAGAAAAGTAAATTCAGGAGTCAACAAGAAGTTGTACTCAGGAAAATAAAATAACTTCATTGATTGATATAAGAGTTACAATTATCCTGAAGCTATTACAATTTCCTGAACAACTAACTCCTGATCTAGTCTTCATCCTTATTCCAAGCAGCTTGAAGAATTTCATACATCTCCAAGACTCGGTTCCGGACCTGCTTCATCCTGTTCCGATCACCAACTGCACCAAAAAATCGTCCTACTCTGACGACTTCTTCAGAAATTGCTTTTCGGTCCAGTTACTTGGAGTTTCTGAAGAGTGGGGGAGGATACTTGATGAATTCCGGAGGAGCGATCTCTACACCTTCAGTGTCAGCATATCTGATAATTTCAGCCCAGAGATCCGGATGCTCCTGTGCCATCCAGTGATGGAGTATGACGTCTTTATCTTCAGTTAGATCGTCCCATAACCCCACCACATAGAATAGATAGGCCCACCTATTCCAGATTGGAATCCATACCTCCAACATCTCAAGCGGAATGAAATCCTCCACAAACTGAAGTGGCGGAGGACCTTGACCAGGTTTGACCACTATCTTCCTCTGAGTCTTCTTCCGCGATCCAGAAGGCACAGATTTCTTCTTCTGAACCTGCGTAGTCAGGTGCTCATTGGACTCTTTCAAACGTTGGATCTGACTGAGTAGTGAGATCTCCTTCATCTTTGCTAACTTCTCTGCCTCAGTCATCACCATCTTCTTCTGAGTGGTCGTCCCCGGGTGCATTTGCTCCTCCATCTCAGTGTACAAGGGTTCCAGGGCAGGATCTTCAGAGGACCTCAACCTCTTCGGATCTGAGCCTTCAGCAGCTTCGATGGCAGCGATGGACCTAGTCCTTTTCCTGTCCGCAGCTTTCAGTTCTGGGGGAAAGATCTTCTTCTTGGCTTTACCAATTTGAGTCTTTCCTTCGTCCCCCTTTTTGGCATCATCATCGTTGATTCGGCCAACGACCTCGTTTACTGACTCCGCCAACAAGGTGAACTGACTGTTCATCTCAGTGTGCTTGCACTGTAGTTGCCCAATCTGCCCAACCATCCCTCTCAAGCTCCCGCTGAGCTTATCCACAGCTGCATTGTGCTCGCCCTTTATCTTGGCTTCAAAGTTAACCAACCTGTTATTCAGAGCACCTTCGATCTCCAACTTCCCTTGATCTGATAACTCACTCAGTAGCTCCGCTTTCAGATCTTCCTTCAGCTTAGCCAACTTTCCATCAACCAACTGATCGACCCTCTCATTCAGTTGTTGATCAAGAAAAGTGGCAAGCTTATTCTCTTGCTGAGTTAGTGCATCAGAAACCATTTGATTGTAACTCTGAATGGACCCTTTTGCTTGCTCAGTAATAACAGTAAGATCTACTGAGTGTTGTACCCGAAACTCACCGAGAAGATCGATCGCAGCATTCATATCCGTCCCCATCTCGTTCAGATCTCAATCCAGCCTGTTCATCTTCTTGTTCAGAATGTCAGAATTGGAACTGACCCGACTTGTCTTTCGCTCAACGAGGATTACCCTTCTGTGAAGATTGGCAAGAGCTCGTGAGGAGTTTTGAACATATAAGGATTCTGGGGTGATCCATCTTTCTTTCACTCGGACCAGACCTGATGGACCCTATCCTGAAGCCTCAGCAGTCCCGGGTCCTAGGAGTGCTTTATCGGCCGGTGCACTGACCCCTTCAGTGCCACCTTGCTGAATATCATCAGCAATCATAACCACTTCCCTCTCAACTTCCTTCTCCTTCTCCATCATCTCAGCATTCATCCCAGGCTGATCCTCTCCTTGAGCCTCAGCATTCGGAACCACAGTCAGTTCCTTCCCTACTCCTTCTTGCTCGGGCTCTAGATAGATACGGCGGACAGTTTTGATAAAATCCACCATTTTGATCAAGTGATGTAAAGAATTTACCTCAAAGTGATCGAATAGAGCAGCTTCAGATTTAGCCATTTTATCCCATCCTCTCGATTCTCCGAGCTGACTCAATTCAGGCCAGGTGGCATTCCTGATCATGGAGTAAGTGCGAAGTTGCACAACCTCCTCCTTCTGAGCATCTGAGAGGTCAGGAAACCTCTTATCCACCATCTCTGCATCCGTTCCCCTTGCCACTATCTCAAAGTCAGGCAGTGTACTTTAATCAGGCGCGGGGAATGGCCGTGGGACATCAGCCTGAACAGCTCCAGCATCCTTCTTAATACCTTCTTCCACCCTTCCTTCAACAACCTCTGACTCAGCAACTGGTTCCTTCTGAGTGGGTTCCCATCCTCACCAGAGTGGGCCTCCAAGCCCTGATAAGCTGATACTATGTTGAGGATCTATTCCTCAGCCACTTCTTGCTCAAGGACAGGTGGTTTTGGATCTGAGGATGCAACCTCCGGAACGGCAGAGATGGGGGCAATTTCAAGAGCAGGTTCCCCCTCCATAGTTACATGCTGAATCACTTCTTCAACAGCCTTCTCTTCCACGAGCTTCTTCTTTTGCTCTTCTGACCCCGAATACTTAAATTTCAGCGTCTGTTGCTTGAGTCCGGAGAGCTTGGATTTGTCCTCCACTAGCTTCGTAATAAGGGCCCCTGAAGATTTGCTCGCCTGAGCCTTGACTCCTCCAATCGTGCTCGCCCGAGCCTTCTTCTTCTGGGTTCTCGATCGCTTTTTTGTGCTAGCATCACCGGAATAAGCTCTAAAGAGGTCTACTTTCACTGGAATCTCGAGTGATTGGGTCTGATCCACATCACTGAGATCCAAGATTTCCAAGATCAAAGAAATCTTGGTGCCAAAGTGCATCTTGGCCTCAAACGTCGCCTTACCCTCCGGCGAGTACTTGATCTTACTGGTCTCAGCTACCAGTAGTTCGAGAAAGTAGTCCTCTCAGTGGAAGGCATGCATCGAGGCGTCTTTGATTGCCATCATGGTATACAATTTCGGCCGGGAGATCTGCTCCAACCCTCCAGCAATCCCCATCACCCCCTGACTAGTCAGGTCGAAGAAGTGACGACAATCAGGCCTTAGGACGGACTTGTTCAGGCCTGACTTAAGGACAACATCTCCATCATAGAGAGACTGGAGATAGTCCTTGTTGGTCCCAAAGGCAGGTTTTAGAGAAAGAATACCCTTAAACAAGTCTAGAAGGGGGGGTTGAATAGACTTGTAGGGATTCAAAACCTTTTTCCGAATTTTTGGCTTATTTCAAAAACACCAGACTACTTGAGATAATCTGACTTTGAAAGTTGTGCGCTGTGTAAGTTTGTGCGGAAACGTTTTTGAAGAAAATCAGTTTTATGTGATGTGCACAAGTAAAGAACAGAAAATAAAGGCACGGGACACGAGGGATTTATAGTGGTTCGGACAAATGTCCTACTCCACTCTCCACAATCCAACTGGAATTGTGGGGCTCTCCACTAACTTACTCACTCACTCACTTCGAGAGTACTACTCTCTTACAAAACGTTAATGCTTTAGAAGCAAACGACTTCTCACAGCTTCTACAAAGCCTTACAAAGAATCAGTATGAATATAAGGTGTTGAGTGCGAGTAATGATTTTGATAGAGTTTCGGCAAGCTTAATGTGCGTGTGAATCCAATACTGAAATCATCACTGCTACTCTAATTTATAGGGTCAAATAACTAGTCGTTGAGATGGACTAGAAATCTGAGATCCTATAATCTCGTATTCAATCAATCATTGAGATTGATTGAATCTCCTTCTTGATTCCCATCAATCTTCGCGATCTACAATCAATCAAGTTTGTCCCCTTGATTGATTGATCTTCTATTCTGGGAATCTTCCTTCTTTTTGTCGCAGGTCAACCCTTGAATTGATTCCGTAAAATCTGGGCGGAGCACAAGACTTCAGCTGATCTGTCTCCTCAGCTGGTGTATCAGTCTGCTGATACTTGGACCTCAGCTGATGTGCAAGTCTGCTGGAGTGCACCTCAGCTGGTCTTCTGAACCTTATCTGGAAACTCTTGATCCTTGGTCCTTGTCTTGTCTGCGACGTGCTTAGCTGATCTTCTGATATCAGCTGATCTGTCTCTTCTCATGTCAGCTGATCTTAACTCCTCTGATGTCAGCTGATCTTAACTCCTCTGATGTTCTACTCTTGATGCTCCAGTGTCAGCTGCTTAAGTCTTCTGTCTTCTGGAATCGACTAAGTCCTCAAGGCCTTAGCTGGTCTTCTTTTCTACGATAGCTTCGGATCTTCTAGGTAGCAAGGTGAATTCCCCCTTACACAAACCTATCTAATCCTAACTACTCATCAGCTGACTAACAGGTTCAGCTGGTCCTATTACAAGTTGATTGGTTTATTATATCATCAAAACAACTAACAGGAATATCCTAACATGTTCCCCCTTTTTGATGATATCAAAACCAACTCAGCTGATCTCAACAGATAAGCATTGTCAATCAAAATCAAGATCAAAATAGGATAGAAAAGAAGATCTTTAGATAAGATCCTTTAGACAGAAAGTAAAAAGCAACTGACAACAAGAAGTTGTCTGGAAAGAAAAAACTTCATTAATCAGACAGAGATTACAAGAGATAAGAACACCTAACCTCAGCTGACTCAGCTGGCCTATTACATCACCAACAGCTTTCTGCTGTCAATAGGCACTTGCATCCAGTCGAGGAATCTCTTCTCAATATTCTTTCGAGCAGCAACAGAGGAATCAGGAAGATCTGAAAAGAAGCAAGTTACCATCTGCAACCATATCCTCCTGATTTCTCTCCAGTCAATCTTCCCACTATCATCAGACGGAGTGGAAAAGAACTCAATCTCAGGCAGTTTCGGCTGAACATCCACCTTCAACATAACTTTTGTGATTGCCTTATAGAAAATTGGAAAAGTCTCCTTTAGCCAATCTCTGAATTCTGCATTTTTCTCCCTTTCTCCTCTGGTATCTTCTCCTCCGAGAACATAAAAATGAATCATGATCCTTACCTTGATCGTCCTCCAGAGATCCACTCGGTCCGTCAACTAGAGGTTCATTTGGATCACGAACGTACTTTCCAGTTTTTGATCTGCTACCATGAGAAACCATCTTCCCTTGTTTCTTCAGTTTCCTCTGGTAGCCTCTCTCCAACTCATCATTCATTTCCCTCTCATGCCTCTTATTCCTCTCTTCAGGAGTCTCCTTCTCTGCTAGATGCAATTCTTTTGCAAGCTGCTTATCGAGTTCAGTGTTCATGATACGCTTCTTTTTCTCTCTCTCCTCAGCTACCACCTCTTGCCTCTGCAAATCCTCAGCCATCCTCTGATCTCTCATCACCTGAGCTCTCTGCTGTGCCAGATTTCAAGTATTAACATACTCTTCTACGTTTTGGATCCTGGCTGACAAAATTCCATCCATTTCCGTCAGTAGAGCTTTTAATGACTCCATCTCAGCTTGTAGGGTAGCAATATCAGCTGAGTTCTTCGTAATATCAGCTGAGTTCTTCTCTTCCCCCTTTTTGATATCATCAAAAGCAGACGAAGAGGGAAGGGAGGTGGGAAGCATTTCAACAACAGCCTTGAGATCTGCTTGACCATCCTTGCATTTTGCCACTTCTTTCTCCAGATTGAGGGTGAGTAGTCTAATTTTCTCGAATTCAGTAGAGAACGAGGCATTAGCATCATCAAGGAGTGCCTTGGCTTCTCGTTTGATCCTCTTGCGAGTAAAGAACAACTCTTTTCCGGTGATGTATAATCCATCCTCAAGGGCATCCCTCAGCTTATTCCGGTGATCCAACAATACTTGGTGAACATGTGTCTCAATAAGTGAGGGAGCAGCAGACTTAGCAGCCAGCAAGGTAGCTTTGACTTCCCTGATATGATCATAAAAATAGCCTTTTAGTTGATCTAAAATTTCAGGAGTCACCTGATCAGCTGGGTTGATTTTGAAGTTTGCTGCTGGAGGAATGAATTCTGACATTACTGTTTCAGGGCAGTCCAACGCAACACCATCTTTGAGCAGCAAAGTTCGTGCAACTTTTCTCAACCCTTCAGGAGATGTCAGCTGAGATGGTGCCTTAACCTCCAAGGCATCCATCAAGATCTCTTCCCACTCGATAAAGGCTGCTTCACCCATCTCCTTTATCAACTCTAAAAAGAAGGTAACTGGACCTTCTCTCGCTTGAGCCCAGGCAAGACCATCAGCTAAAATATCTTGATAGGCAGGATAGGGGTTGAGTTCTGGGATGTATAGGGAAATATGGGCTAGGGCAGTAATGATCATCCCTCGTTCAAGAGGCCCCTTTGAACGAAGGTGAGATAAACGGGCTTGTTGAGCCATTTCGATGGGGGAGTTGGGGGTTTCAAGATCAATGGGTTCAGGATGAGAGGGTTTGGGAATAGCTGAAGGCTCACATGAGGTAGCTATCTCATCTGGTTCATTGCCAGCTGGGATTTGTGAAGCTGGGGATGTATGAGGCGATGGGGAATGTAGAAGTGTGTGTGGGGAATCAGATGAGGGAGAGGGTTCAACTGACCTGATTGGATCGGCGGCTAAGGGAGTATCTGCTGATGGTGCCTCTTCAGAGGATTGAACAACCTCTGTCTCAGTAACCGATGGTTCTGTTAATTCCTCTTCCGCTGGCTCCTCCTCTTCTTCATCAGAACCAGACTTAGACTCCTCTTCCCCTGAACCAGCTTCCTCAGCTGATTCTTCCTCTGCTTGTTCCTCTTCTGTATCAGAGGACTCATCAATCAGCAGAGTATGCTTTTCTGTGGAAGACTTCTTCTCCTTCAGATTGCTCAGAGGGGCAGTATCATCTTCATCATCTGATTTAAAGGAAAGTTTCCTTTGAACTGGAGGTGTCTCTCTCTTTGACTTCTTCCTCCTACTCCCTCCAGTAGGCTTTGGAGCCTCCCTCTTCTGCTTCTTACCCGAATCAGCAGAAGGCCCTGGTGCAATTGCTGCTGGGTCAGCTGTCGAATCTGAATCTACTGGCCCAATCACATCCAAATTGCTTCCCCTTAGAAACTTGGTATGGTTGTACTTAACAACCCATTCTTTATCCCACCTATGCTTTGGCAGCAAGTGATTCAAGATTATTGTAATCTTGGTAGCCATAGAGCATTTTGAGGTGAACTTATAGACCTGCTGTCCATTCACCACTTCAGCAGCACACCTCTTTGACTCCTGCTCCAAACGAAACCAAAGAAGACTCACCCAGTCGGCTTAAACCCCATCCAGTATCGTGCGAGCGACACTAAGTCGAAGTTTGGTAAGGGCATCCAAACTTCCCTGCTCAGCAAGAATTACCTTATTCACAACATCCATGAAAAACCTAAATCTCCTCCTCAACATATTCTTCTTAAGATTTGTGGTTGTGTCCTGATGACTCTTCCTTGCCATAATCTTGAAGGTAGTCAAATAATCTGCCTCCTTAAACGTGTGAGGTTGGACACCAGAGGTTGATAAACCAAAAAGATTTACCGCAACATCCTTGGACAGAACAACCATTTTCCCATCAACCAAAGACCCAATAGTGTTAGGGCTAAAATGGGCTTTGAGAAGAAATTGGAAGGCATAGGAATTTAGCGTCTGGTTATCTGGGGGCGTCATGGAGATGAAGGTTCGAAGATTGTGATGATGGAGAAAGTTTAGTATTTCTCGAATCTTTGGAACTTTTGATGTTTTATAATCGACACATATTTCAGCATACATCATTGTCTTGAACATCTTCTTCATAGCTTTGTGATCCATGGCTTCAACACAAAGGTTAATTTCACAGAGAAAAAATATGCAGACAAGAGAATAGAGAAGATAGACAGATTTCGTGGTAGAAAGGTTTTCAGAAAGAGGTTTAATGGGTATTTATATGAATCGAGGAAGATGAATAGTTTTTCCAAAAATAAAACCGATCAATTTTGATCATAGATTTGTATATTGCATCACACAAATCAAAGGTCCAGATTAGATGACCTTTGAGAATTTTGGGGGTGATGCGTAAGTGTCAGGTTTTTGAAAGGGTTTTGGCCGCCAACAGTTCCGCCTTTTTGAAAAAGGTAATGATGAAAAACTTTAGTGTTGAAATTTGGGCGGTGAGAAATTAATTACCACTGACACTTTATTTTGGAAAAGATAATAAATCCCTAAATTTTCGTAAGAGAAAAGATTTGATAGCCAATTTTCTAAAAATAATTTTAGAAATTAGGGATTTATTAATGTTAGAAAATATTTTTAAAAAAAATACAAAACAAGCAACGAAGATCATAGAAAAACTTATCGAAATGCTGACGTGGCAGAGTCAACTGATAAGAGTGATCCTCATGAAAATCTTTTTTGCTCATCTGGGTCTTTAATATCAGCTGACATGGATCAGCTGAAGCGAAGTGGTCTAGTCTGACTCTCATGACTTATACCTGTATCAAGTTAGATATAACAAAATAGAGATAAGACAAGAAAAAGTAAGAAGATATACCAGATCAGCTGATGTGAAGATCAGCTGATTACTTCAGCAGATAATGCCTCAGCTGGATACCAGCTGACCACCCTGACAACCCAAACCTTTCTTTCTAAAGAACTGCACCTCCATCTATCATTCCTAACTCTGCTACTAATTCTCTGAATCTTACCTCTGCTAATGGTTTGGTAAGAACATCTGCTCTTTGCTTCTCTGTGTGAATCTTCTCTATCCTGATGTCTCCTTTCTCAGCATGATCTCGAAGAAAATGATATCTTATGTCCACATGATTACATCTGGTATGAAGTGTTAGGATATCTGTGTTAGATATTTTGATGATATAATAAACCAATCAGTTTGTAATAGGACCAACTGAACATGTTAGTCAGCTGATGAGTAGTTAGGATTAGATAGGTTCGAGTGAGGGGGAATCTACCTTGCTGCCTAGAAGATCCTAAGCTATCATAGAGAAGAAGACCAGCTGAGACCTTGAGGACTTAGCCGATTTCAAAGGACAGAAGATTTAAGCAGCTAACACTGGAGTATCGAGAGCAGGTCATCAGAAGAGACAGATCAGCTGATATCAGAGGAGACAGATCAGCTGACATCAAAAGATCAGCTGATCAGCTGAGAGCTCGTCACAGACAAGACAAAGACCTTGGATAAAAGACATATTCAGATGAAGTTAAGAAGACCAGCTGAGGTACACATCAGCAGACTCGCACATCAGCTGAGGTCCAAGTATCAGCAGACTGATACACCAGCTGAGGAGACAGATCAGCTGAGGTCTTGTGCTCAGCCCAGATTCTTCAGAATCATTTTAAGGGTTGACTTGCGACATAGAAGGAAGATTCCCAGAATAGAAGATCAATCAATCAAGGGGACAACCTTGATTGATTGTAGATCGTGAAGATTGACGGGAATCAAGATGGAGATTCAATCAATCACAATGATTGATTAAATACGAGATTATAGGATCTCAGATTTTTAGTCCATCCCAACGGCTAGTTATTTGACCCTATAAATTAGAGTAACAGTGATAATTTCAGTATCGGATTTGCACGCATATTAAGTTAGCCAAAATTCTGTCAGAATTATCACTTGCACTCAAAACCCCCATTCATACTTATTATTTGTAAAAGCTTTGTAGAAGCTGTGAGAAGTCAATTGAGTTTGTAGCATTGACAAGTTGTAAAAGAGTAGTACTCTCAAACTGTGTAAGTGAGTAAGTAAGTGAGTTAGTGGAGAGCCCCTCAAGTCCAAGTTGGATTGAGGAGAGTGGATGTAGGACAGTTGGTCCGAACCACTATAAATCCCTTGTGTCTCGTCGTATTTCTTTCCGCTCTTAATTTGTGCACATCACCTAAAACTGATTTTCATTAAAAACATTTCCACACTATTCACAGCGCACTACTTTCAAATTCAGACTACCTCAAGTAGTCTGCTGGTTTTCTGAATAAGCAAGATAATTTGAAAAAGGTTTTTGAATCCTTACAAGTCTATTCAACCCCCCTTCTAGACTTGTTCAAAGGTATTATTCCCTAAAACCTGCCTTTGGGACCAACAAGTGGTATCAGAACTGTGTGTCCAAAAGACCACAGCCTGAAAAAGCTTTTGGTGGTCACCTGGACAGATCCCTGAAAATCTGTTTTTAGAAAATTGTGTGTGTGCTTTTTATCTAATCACTTGCAGATATGTCTTTCTACAAAAAGAGTGGATCCAAGACGAGGAAGTTGCCAGAGTTTTCCATAGAAGATTATGATTACTGGAAATTCAGAATGGAGAATCACCTTGGAGCCATTCATGATCGAATGCTAGATGTTCTGGAGGAAGGGCAAATCAAGTTTTTCTGGGAAGGAGTAAGTGATGGCAAGACTCCAGAAGCTGAGATCAGCGAAAGAAGGAAGACAGAGAAGAAGAAGAGTGAATTAAACGATGCTGAAAGGAAACTCTTCAACTTAGATCAAGTAACCAGAACAGAGATCATCGAGACACTCTCCAAAGAATATATAGAGAAAATCAAGACGTGCAAAACCGCTAAGGAGATGTGGGAGAAACTCTCCTTGATGTGTGAAGGGACAGATCAAATCAAAGAGAACAAGCTTCAAGCCTTTCTACATACCTTTGACACATTTAAAATGAAAGCTGATGAAACCATTGATCAGCTGGATATGAGGCTGACAAACATACTGAATAAGGCAAGCTCCTTAGGAAAGGATTACTCGGAGAAAGAGATTAATAACAAAATTTTGAGATCTCTTACTTCAAGATGGAGAGTGAAGGTGACTGTAATTAAAGAGACAAAGAATCTATCTGAGATGAGTCATCATACACTGCTATCTCATCTGAAGGCACATGAGTTCGATATCCAAGAAGAAGACCAAGAAGATGAGACTCCAACTTCATCAGCCACAAAGAATGTCGCTTTCTCTGCTGCAGCTGATAGTCAAGAGAAGTCCTCTACTCCAGAGGACATGAGCTTAAAGGAGCAACTTGGTTTGCTGACCAAGAAGTTTGACAAGATGTCAAACAAGTTCCAAAAGTATAGATCCCATTGGAAGAAGAATAAGAGTGATTCTTCCAGAAGATACCAGAAGTCATCTGATGCTAGAAGACCATCAGATGAACAGGAGACCAGATACAAGTCTCCAGAGAGAAGGAGGGAACCAAGTCCCAGAAGAGGAGGAGATGGTGTTTGTTTCACTTGCAACAAGCCAGGACATCTCAGTTATGATTGTCCTCAGCTTACCCCAAGGGAGATAGAAGAGAAGAGGATCAAGAGAGATCGCAGGTTCGCTGATAAGAGAGCTCTGCTGGCAGAGGAGGAGAAGCAGAATATCAGCTCATCCCCATCCTCATCTGATTTTGAATCAAAGGATGATATCTGCCTCATGGCAAAGGTAGAAGAGGTAAATTCTCCTACCCCCTCTGTTAGCTCATCCTGCTCCTCTACCTATTCTATGGAGTCAGACATACACAAGTTGTTGTCTGATCTCCAATCCTCCTTAAAAGTTTGTTCTAAGCTGGAAGAGGAGAACACTAGTCTGAAAGCTGAAATTCTAAGCTTGAGACATGATCTGGAAAATGCTAGACTACCAGTTATATCCTATGACTCACAAGCTAACAAGTCTACTGACTCAATAGCAAAATGTGAGGAACAGGAGAAGCTGATAGAAAAGCTACTTTCTGAGAACACTGTTTTGAGTGAAGAACATAATCTGCTGACAGCTAAGTTTGATGAACTCTTCAAGCAGAATGAACTGACAATAAAAAATTCACAACAGCTTCAGCTGAAAGTGGATCAGCTGACTAAGGAAAAGAATGCCGTGTCTGAAATAGCTGAGTCCTCACAAACTGTGAATGACAAAAGGGGTCTTGGTTATCCCAAACCTAAACCACAAAAGTAGAAGAAAGGTGACAGTGGACTAATTAGGGATCCTCGAAAGGGCAAAGGGCAAGCTGAGCCTGTATCTGGATCAGAAGAGGAAAAGAGCAGAGGGACAGAAAAGGTCCCAGCTGGACAGAAGAGCTCCAAAGCTCATAAGTCTGCTGGTGATCACAAGGTTTCAGCAGAGTAGAAGAGTACTAAAATTCAGAAGCCTGCTAACAACCAACATAAGTCCAAAGCTCAGAAGCCCCGAGACCAGAAGTGGAATCCAAGTCATAGTTCAGCTAAGACAAGGAGACCTCAGCAGAATCAGCAGAGGAATGTTAAGCCTGGGTCATTTCAGCAGAGTAAACCCAAGCGAAACAGACCTCAGCCCTGGGTTACTTTTAATGTAACCAAAGTAGGCAAGCCATCACCGGCTAAGGTATATGAGTCAATCGGAGGCTCAAGCCAAAATTATCCTTTTGAGCAGCCCACCTACAAACCTGCTGTTATCACTCATCGCCCCAGAAAAGATCCTCTGAGGGAGATGATTTTTGTGGACAAATATGGTAGAAGGATGAGATCCCCTAAACCTTATAAGGATGATCTCTACCTGTGGATCCAGAAAGTCGATACTAACCAATCAGGACCCAAAGATAGGGTACCTAAAGCCTGAGTTTTAATTTCAGGTAAACTCTAGCCCTATAGAAAGAGGAGAAGCCAAGGGTCATGTCTGGTACATTGATAGCGGTTGCTCGAAGCACATGACCTTTGAGAAGCATCTCCTCCAGGACTTTGTAACGCTTGATGGGCCTAGAGTTGTGTTCGGTGACAACAATTTTGGAGTCACCAGAGGAGTAGGCACCCTGCTGATCAAAGGAACAAGAGTTGAAGAAGTCTACTATGTAGAAGGGCTTATGCACAATCTTCTGTCTGTATCCCAATTCTGTGACAAGGGATATTCAGTAAGATTCTCTAAGAACTCTTGTCTTGTTATTAATGATTTAAATGAGCAGGTGCTACTAACTGGCCTCAGAAGAGGTAATATGTATCTTGCAGATTTGCAAGTTGTCCAGCTGACTCATGTTTGGTTGCTAAAAGCTCATCAGAGATCAGCTGGCTCTGGCACAAGAGACTAGGTCATCTGAACTTCAAGACTCTTAACAAGGTTGCAAGGAAGGGTCTAGTCAGAGATCTACCAAATGAGGTGTTTACATCTGAGCAGAAGTGTGATGCCTGTCAGAAAGAGAAGCAAACTAAAGCCTCATTCAAAGATGTGCAGAGTACTTCAACAACAAAAGCACTCCAACTGCTTCATATGGACTTGTTTGGACCTGTATCACCTCTTAGCTTCAGTGGAAGGAAGTACACACAGGTGATTGTTGATGACTATACAAGATTCACTTGGGTAGTGTTCTTGTTAAAAAAGAATGAGACTATGGTCAAGATGTTGGAGTTGTTCAAGAGGATTCAGAAGGAGCTGGACCTCAGCATAGTCAGAATCAGAAGTGATAAAGGTACTGAGTTTCTTAATTCTGTTGTTTCTGACTATTGCAGGGATAATGGTATTCAGAATGAGACATCAGCTGCCAGAACACCTCAGCAGAATGGGTTAGCTGAGAGGAGGAACAGAACCCTCAAGGAGGCAGCAAGGACTATGTTAGCTGAATATCAGACTCCTCAAAGGTTTTGGGCAGAAGCCATCAATACTGCATGCTTCATCCAAAATAGGTGTCTACCAGTCAAGAGACATGGGAAGACACCTTATGAAATGTACAAGGGTAAAACTCCTAACCTTTCCTCTGTCCATATTTTTGGGTGTAGGTGTTTCCTCCATGACACTGGAAAGACTAAGTTAAAGACTTTTGATGCTAAGGTTGCTGAAGGAATATTCTTAGGATATTCTGGAAGTAGCAAAGCCTATAGAGTCTTTAATAAAGTTTCTCTCTGTGTGGAGGAGACACCCCATGTTGTATTTGATGAATCTTTTCATGAGTATAGCAAGGAGAAGCTAGCAGATGAGGTGGATCAGCTGAATCTGTCAGACAAGCCAGATCTGATTATGGTAGTGGTACCTAGGATAGAATCAGATTCAGATTCAGATGATGAGCCCAAATCAGCTGATAAGCCCTTATCAGCACCAGATGATGGCACATTGACTCCTGACACTAACCAAGGGGGAATATCAGACAAGACCCAAGAGGAGCAAACTATGGCACCTCAAAGGGGCAAGAAGACATTGTCTGATTTCCCAGCTGAACAGATTCTAGGAGATCCAAGTGTAGGTGTTCAGACCAAAAGGAAGCTAAACTTGGGTGCTCAATTCAGCTGTTATGTGTCTCTGATAGAACCCAAGAACATCCATGAAGCTCTTGGAGACCCAAACTGGATTGTAGCTATGCAAGAGGAGCTAAATCAGTTTGCAAGACAAGAAGTTTGGACTCTAGTGGAGAGGCCCAAACATCAGAAGGTCATAGGCACTAAGTGGGTCTTTATGAACAAAAAGGATGAAAATGATGTTGTGGTTAGAAACAAGGCAAGGCTAGTAGCCCAGGGGTATTCACAGTCAGAGGGGATTGACTATGATGAGACATTTGCTCCTGTGACAAGATTAGAAGACATCAAATTGTTTCTGGCCTATGCTGTTTTCAAAGGGTTCAAGGTATATCAGATGGATGTCAAGTCAGCTTTTCTGAATGGAATCCTGGCAGAAGAGGTTTATGTGGAACAGCCACCAGGATTTGAGATTGGGAACAAGGTTTATAGGTTGCAGAAAGCTTTATATGGACTAAAGCAGACACCTAGAGCTTGGTATGATACTCTATCACAGTTCCTACTGGATAGTAGATTCAGTAAAGGAAAGATAGACAAAACCTTGTTCAGAAAAGAAGATGGAGATGATATCCTCTTAGTACAGATCGATGTGGATGATATCATCTTCGTCTCTCCCAACAAGCAGATGTGTGATCAGTTTAGCAAGCTGATGACCAGCAAGTTTGAAATGTCCATGATGGGGGAGATGACTTACTTCCTTGGACTGCAGGTGAAGCAGATGTCCAATGGAACTTTCATTAGCCAAGCTAAGTATGCCAAGAATCTAATAGAAAAGTTTGGAATCAGTAGCAGCAGAGAAGCTAAGATTCCAATGATGGCAAACTTTAGCATGGATCCAGATGCGGCTGGTGAGAAAGTGGATCAGACACAATATAGAGGATTTATTGGTTCTCTGCTGTATCTCACTGCCAGCAGACCTGATATCAGCTTTGCAGTAGGGTTATGTGTAAGGTTTCAGGCAAATCCTAAGAAATCTCATCTGGAAGCAGCAAAGAAGATTGTTAAGTATTTGAAGGGTACTTACAATCTAGGCCTCTGGTATCCAGCTGATGATAACTTTCAGCTGAGTGGGTATTCAGACTCTGACTATGGAGGGTGCAAGATTGATAGGAAATCAACCTCTGGCACATGTCAGTTTCTGGGAAGTAAGTTGATATCTTGGTTCTCCAAGAAGCAGACTTCAGTAGCTACTTCCACAACAGAGGAAGAGTACATGGCTGCTGGTAGTTGCTGTTCTTAGCTGCTCTGGATCAGACAACAACTGAGGGACTACCATGTGATCACAGAAGAGATACCCATCTTCTGTGACAGCACAAGTGCAATAGCCATTACTCAAAATCCAGTTCTCCATCCTAGATGCAAGCATGTGGACATAAGACATCATTTTCTTCGAGATCATGCTGAGAAGGGAGATATCAGGATGGAGAAGATTCATACGGAGAAGCAGAGAGCAGATGTGCTTACCAAACCTTTAGCAGAGGTAAGATTCAGAGAATTAGTAGCACAGTTAGGAATGATAGATGGTGGTGCAGTTCTTTAGAAAGAAAGTTTTTGGGTAAATGGGTAGTCAGCTGGTATCCAGCTGAGGACTATTCTGCTGAAGTAATCAGCTGATCTTCTCATCAGCTGATCTGGTATGTCTTCTTATTCTTTCCTTTCTTTTCTCTATCTTGTTATGTCTAACTTGATACAGGGATAAATTATGAAAGTCAGACAAGACCACCTTGCTTCAGCTGGTCCTTATTAGCTGATTATATTGACCCAGATGAGCAGAGAAGATTTTCATGAAGATTATTCTTATCAGCTGACCTTGCCACGTCAGATTCTCGATAAGTATTTCTATATTCTTCATGTCGGTTTTAAAATTTCTTTTTGATATAAAATCTTTTCAAAAATTAATAAATCCCGTATTTCTAAAATTAATTTTAGAAAATTGGCATTCAAATCTTTTCTCTTACGAAAATTTGGGGATTTATTACCTTTTTCAAAAAGAGGGGTCAGTTGTAATTAATTTCTCACCGCCTAAAATTTCTTAAAAAACTTTTTCATCATTACTTTTTTCAAAAAGGCGAATCTTTTGGCGGTCAAAACCTTTCGAAACCCTGACACCCACGCATCACCTCCAAAATTCTCAAAGGTCATCTAATCTGGACCTTTGATTTGTGTGATGCAAAATACAAATCTACGATCAAAATTGATCAGTTTTAATTTTGGAAAAACTGCTCATCTTCCTCGATTCCTATATATACCCCTTAACTTCTTTCAGAAAACCTTTCTGCTCCGAATTCTTTCTTCTCTTTTTACTCTTGCATATTATTCTCTGTGTACCTAACCTCTGTGTTGAAGGTATGGCATCTAAAGCTATGCAAAAGACGTTCAAGGAAAAGATGTACGCGGAGATGTGTGTCGATTACGACATGACTAGGGTTCCAGAGATTCGAGATATCCTAAACCTTCTTCAACATCACAATCTCTGAACCTTCATCTCCATGACCCCCCCTGACCATAAAACCCTAAACTTCTATGCCTTTCAATTTCTTCTCAAGGCCCAGTTCAGTTCAAACTCCATCGGCTCCTTGGTTGATGGAAAAGCTGTTGTTATTTCCAAGGATGCAGTAGCTAATCTTTTTGGCCTATCCTCCTCTGGTTATCAACCACACAAATACAAGGAAGCCGACTACCTGGATACTTTCAAGTTAATGGCCAGGAAGAGTCATAGGGATACCACCACAAATCTGAAAAAAGTCTATGTTGAGGAGACGATTCCGGTTTTTGATGGATGTGGTGACCAAGGTCATCTTGGCAGAACAGCGGAGTTTGGACGCCATTACCAAACTTCACCTGAGCGTGGCCCGCACGATTCTTGACGGGATTCAAGCAGACTGAGTGAGTCTGTTATGGTTCCGCTTGGAACAGGAGTCAAAGAGATGTGTTGCGAAGAAAGTGGCTGGACAACAGGTTTACAGTTTCAAGTCGAAGTGCTCCATGGCTACCAAGATTACTATAATCTTGGATCATCTGCTGCCCCAACACAAGTGGGATGACGATTGGGTTGTTGAGTACAACCACACCAAGTTTCTGAGGGGAAGTAACTAGGATGTCATTGGGCCAGCTGACTCAGATTCCAGAGCTGATCTAGTAGCAGAAGAGGAAGGCTTCAAAGCCTGCTGGAGGGGGGAGAAAGAAGAAATCAAAGAAAGAAACTACTCCTGTTCAAAGGAAGCTCTCCTTTGATTCTGATGATGATGATGATGATTCTGCCCCTCTGAGCAGTCTGAAGGAGAAGAAAGCTTCAGCAGAGAAGGTTACTCTGCTGGTCGATGAACCTTCTGATGCAGAAGAGGAGGAAGCTTATGAGGAATTAGCTGAGAGAGCTGGTTCAGATGAGGATTCTGCATCTGGCTCTGATGGAGGGGAAGAAAATTCAGAAGAAGGGGAATTAGTTGAGCCTTCAGTTGCTGAGACAGAGGTTCTACATTCCTCTGAAGATGCTCCATCAGCAGATACACCATTGGCTGCCTCACCCATCAGGTCAGCTCATCCCTCTCCCTTATCTGATCCTTCACCCTTACAAATTCCAGCCGGCAATGAACCAGAGGAGATAGCTACCTCTGGTGAGCCTTCAGCTATTCCCAAACCCTTTCACCCTGAACCCATTATTCTTGAAAACCCAAACTCCCCCACAGAAATGGCCAAACAAGCACGCCTATCTCACCATCGTTCAAACGGGCCTCTTGAACGAGGGATGATCATAACCGCCCTAGCCCACATATCCCTCTATATCCCAGAACTTAACCCATACCCTGCCTATCAAGACATTCTTGCTGATGGTCTTGCCTGGGCACAAGCAAGAGAAGGGCCAGTTACTTTCTTTCTGGAACTGATAAAGGAGATGGGGGAAGCTACATTTTCTGAGTGGGAAGAAATCTTGATGGATGCCTTGGAGGTTAAGGCACCATCCCAGCTGACATCCTCTGAAGGGTTAAGGAAGGTTGCTCGTGCTTTATTGCGTAAGGATGGGGTTGCGCTGGATTGCCCAGAAATAGCTGAGTCTGAGTTCATCCCTCTGGCAATAAACTTTGAGATCACCCCAGCTGATCAGGTAACCCCTACACTTTTAGGTCAGCTTAAAGATTATTTCGATGATCACATCAGGGAGGTCAAAGCCACTCTTTTGGCTGCCAAGTCTGCTGCCCCCTCTCTGATTGAAAAATAAGTTAATCAAGTTCTACTGGATCATCGAAATAAGTTGAAAGAAGCTATGGAGGAAAGCTTGTATGCTACCAGGATAGAATTCTTCCAAACTCTACAACATTTCAAGTCAACAGCCAGGGCTTTTACTGATGATGCTTCTGCTACCCTCGCTGGTGAATCTGAGAGATTCAGACTGGTCTCTGAAAGGTTGGAAGGGCAAATTGCTGAATGCAAAAACGGTCAGGAGGACCTGAAAGCCATTGTGGATAATCTTCCTACTTCTCTACCCTCTACTTCGATGATTGATGATATCAAAAAGGGGGAAGAGAAGAACTCAGCTGCTATTGCTGCTCTACAATCTGAGATGGCCTCTCTGAGAGCTCTACTGGTAGACAATCATAGTGTTCTATCTGCTAGAGTAGAAAATGTTGAAGATTATATCAACACCAGAAAGATTGCAGCCCAGAAGACTCAGGAGCTGAGAGATCAGAAGATAGCTGAGGCCCTGCAGAGGCAAGAAGTGGTTGCGGAAGAAAGAGAGAAAAAGAAAAGGATTATGAATTCTGAACTAGATGAGAAGCTGGCTAAGGAGTTGCAACTAGCTGAAAAGGAGACTCCAGAAGAGAGGAGGAAGAGGCAGGAAAGAGAAATGAATGATGAGCTTGAGAGGCGATACCAGAGGAAGCTGAAGAAGCAAGGGAAAGCAGTCTCTCAGGGTAGCAGGACTAGAAGTGGAAAATACATTCGAGATCCAAATGAGCCTTTGGTTGACGGACCAATTGATATGTTCTACAATCAATTGTCTGATGAGCTGGTGGATCTTTGGAAAACCATTAAGGCTAAGACCATGATCCACTTCTATGTTCTCAGAGGACAAGATACCAGAGGAGAAAGAGATAAGAATGCTGAGTTTAGAAACTGGTTAAAGGAGACCTTTCCGAAATTCTTCAGAGCTATTACAGATGAAATACTTAAGGTGGAAGTTCAGCCAGAGTTGCCTAAGATTGAGTACCTTCCAACTCCAACTGATGAGAGTGGGAAGATAGACTGGGTGGAAATCAGGAAGCATTGGTTGCAGATTACACAACTTTTTCCACAACTCTCTGATAATTCTCTGCCAGCTCTGAAGGAGATTGAGAAAAGATTCCTTGACTGGTTGCAAGTTCCTCTCAACAGCAGAAGACCTCTCCTCATGCAATAGTCCAGCTGAGTCAGCTGAGGTTTAGGTACTTTCTTTCTGATTGTACTCTCTCTTTTGATTTAATAAAGCTTTATGATTCCAGACAACTTCTTGTTGTCAGCTGCACTTTTTATTCTGTCTAAAGATCTTATTTAAAGATCTTCTTTTCTGTCCTGTGATGATCTTAATTTTGATTGAATATGCTTATCTGTTGAGATCAGCTGAGTTGGTTTTGATATCATCAAAAATGGGGAACTTGTTAGGATATCTGTGTTAGATGTTTTGATGATATAATAAACCAATCAGTTTGTAATAGGACCAGCTGAACATGTTAGTCAGCTGATGAGTAGTTAGGATTAGATAGGTTCGAGTGAGGGGGAATCTACCTTGCTGCCTAGAAGATCCGAAGCTATCATAGAGAAGAATACCAGCTGAGACCTTGAGGACTTAGCCGATTTCAGAGGACATAAGATTTAAGCAGCTGACACTGGAGTATCGAGAGCAGATCATCAGAAGAGACAGATCAGATGATATCAGAGGAGACAGATCAACTGACATCCGAAGATCAGCTGATCAGCTGAGAGCACGTCGCAGATAAGACAAAGACCTTGGATAAAAGACATATTCAGACAAAGTTAAGAAGACCAGCTGAGGTACACATCAGCAGACTCGCACATCAGCTGAGGTCCAAGTATCAGCAGACTGATACACCAGCTGAGGAGACAGATCAGCTGAGGTCTTGTACTCAGCCCAGATTCTTCAGAATCATTTTAAGGGTTGGCTTGCGATATAGAAGGAAGATTCCCAGAATAGAAGATCAATCAATCAAGGGGACAAACTTGATTGATTGCAGATCGCGAAGATTGACGGGAATCAAGATGGAGATTCAATCAATCACAATGATTGATTGAATACGAGATTATAGGATCTCAGATTTCTAGTCCATCCCAACGGCAAGTTATTTGACCCTATAAATTAGAGTAACAATGATAATTTCAGTATCGGATTTGCACGCATATTAAGCTAGCTGAAACTCTGTCAGAATTATCACTTGCACTCAAAAACCCCATTCATACTTATTATTTGTAAAAGCTTTGTAGAAGCTGTGAGAAGTCAATTGCGTTTGTAGCATTGACAAGTTGTAAGAGAGTAGTACTCTCAAACTGTGTAAGTGAGTAAGTAAGTGAGTTAGTGGAAAGCCCCTCGAGTCCAAGTTGGATTGAGGAGAGTGGATGTAGGACAGTTGGTCCGAACCACTATAAATCCCTTGTTTCTAGTCGTATTTCTTTCTGCTATTAATTTGTGCACATCACCTAAAACTGATTTTCATTATAAACGTTTCCACACTATTCACAGCGCACTACTTTCAAATTCAGACTGCCTCAAGTAGTCTGCTGGTTTTCTGAATAAGCAAGATAATTTGAAAAAGGTTTTTGAATCCTTACAAGTCTATTCAACCCCCCCTTCTAGACTTGTTCAAAGGTATTCTTCCCTAAAACCTGCCTTTGGGACCAACATGAAGAACTGGGTTCTGAGTAATGGCTATTGCCCTTGTGCTATCACAGAAGATGGGTATCTCTTCTGTGATCACATGGTAGTCCCTCAGCTGTTGTCTGATCCAGAGCAGCTGAGAGCAGCAACTACCAGCAGCCATGTACTCTGCCTCTGTTGTGGAAATAGCTACTGAAGTTTGCTTCTTGGAAAACCAAGATATCAGCTTACTTCCCAGAAACTGACATGTGCCAGAAGTCGATTTCCTATCAATCTTGCACCCTCCATAGTCAGAGTCTGAGTACCCACTCAGCTGAAGATTATCATCAGCAGGGTACCAGAGGCCTAGATTGGAAGTACCCTTCAAATACTTCACAATCTTCTTAGCTGCTTCCAGATGAGATTTCTTAGGATTTGCCTGAAACCTTGCACATACCCCTACTGCAAAGCTGATATCAGGTCTGCTGGCAGTGAGATACAGCAGAGAACCAATAAGTCCTCTATATTGTGTCTGATCCACTTTCTCACCAGCCTCATCTGGATCCATGCTAAAGTTTGCCATCATTGGAATCTTAGCTTCTCTACTGCTACAGATTCCAAACTTTTCTATCAAATTCTTGGCATACTTAGCTTGGCTGATAAAAGTTCCATTGGACATTTGCTTCACCTGCAGTCCAAGGAAATAAGTCATCCCCCCCATCATGGACATTTCGAACTTGCTAGTCATCAGCTTGCCAAACTGATCACACATCTGCTTGTTGGGGGAGCCGGAGATAATATCATCCACATAGATCTGCACTAAGAGGATATCATCTCCATCTTCTTTTCTGAACAAGGTTTTGTCTCTCTTTCCTTTGCTGAATCCACTATCCAGTAGGAACTGGGATAGAGTATCATACCAAGCTCTAGGTTCCTGCTTTAGTCCATATAAAGCCTTCTGCAACCTATAAACCTTGTTCCCCATCTCAAATCCTGGTGGCTGTTCCACATAAACCTCTTCTGCCAGGATACCATTCAGAGAAGCTGACTTGACATCCATCTGATATACCTTGAACCCTTTGAAAACAGCATAGGCCAGAAACAGTCTGATGGCTTCTAGTCTTGCCGCAGGAGCAAATGTCTCATCATAGTCAATCCCCTCCGACTGTGAATACCCCTGGGGTACTAGCCTTACCTTGTTTCTAACCACTACATCATTTTCATCCTTTTTGTTCTTAAAGACCCACTTAGTGCCTATGACTTTCTGATGTTTGGGCCTCTCCACTAGAGTCCAAACTTCTTATCTTGCAAACTGGTTTAGCTCCTCTTGCATAGCTACAATCCAGTTTGGATCTTCAAGAGCTTCATGGATATTCTTGGGTTCTATCAGAGACACATAACAGCTGAATTGAGCACCCAAGTTTAGCTTTCTTCTGGTCTGAACACCCACACTTGGATCTCCTAAGATCTGCTCAGCTGGGAAATCAGACAACTTCTTCTTGCCCCTCTGAGGTGCCATGGTCTACTCCTCTTGGGTCTTGTCTGATATTCCCCCTTGGTTAGTGTCAGGAGTCAATGTGCCATCATCTGGTACTGATGAGGGCTTATCAGCTGACTTGGGCTCATCATCTGAATCTGAATCTTTTTCTATCCTAGGTACCACTACCTTAATCAGATCTGGTTTGTCTGATAGATTCAGCTGATCCACCTCTTCTGCTAGCTTCTCCTTGTTGTACTCATGAATAAATTCATTAAATACAACATGGGGTGTCTCCTCCACACAGAGAGAGACTTTATTAAAGACTCTATAGGCTTTGCTACTTCCAGAATATCCTAAGAATATTCCTTCAGCAACCTTAGCATCAAAAGTCTTTAACTTAGTCTTTCTATTGTCATGGATGAAACACCTACACCCAAAAATATGGACAGAGGAAAGAATAGGAGTTTTACCTTTGTACATTTCATAAGGAGTCTTCCCATGTCTCTTGACTGGTAGACACCTATTTTGGATGAAGCAAGCAGTATTGATGGCTTCTGCCCAAAACCTTTGAGGAGTCTGATATTCAGCTAACATAGTCTTTGCTGCCTCCTTGAGAGTTCTGTTTCTCCTTTCAGCTAACCCATTCTGCTGAGGTGTTCTGGCAGTTGATGTCTCATGCTGAATACCATTATCCCTGCAATAGTCAGAAATAATAGAGTTAAGAAACTCAGTACCTTTATCACTTCTGATTCTGACTATGCTGAGGTCCAGCTCCTTCTGAATCCTCTTGAACAACTCCAGCATCTTGACCATAGTCTCATTCTTCTTGAACAAGAACACTACCCAAGTGAATCTTGTATAATCATCAATAATCACCAGTGTGTACTTCCTTCCACTGAAGCTAAGAGGTGAGACTGGTCCAAACAAGTCCATATGAAGCAGCTGGAGTGCTTTTGTTGTTGAAGTACTCTGCACATCTTTGAATGAGGCTTTAGTCTGCTTCCCTTTCTGACAGGCATGACACTTCTGCTCAGATGCAAACACCTCATTTGGTAGTCCTCTGACAAGACCCTTCCTTGCAACCTTGTTGAGTGTCTTGAAGTTCAGATGACCTAACCTCTTGTGCCAGAGCCAACTGATCTCTGATGAGCTTTTAGTAACCAAACATGAATCAGCTGGACAACTTGCAAAATCTGCAAGATACATATTACCTCTTCTGAGGCTAGTTAGTAGCACCTGCTCATTTAAATCATTAATAACAAGGCAAGAGTTCTTAGAAAATCTTACTGAATATCCCTTGTCATAGAATTGGGATACAGACAGAAGATTGTGCATAAGCCCTTCTACATAGTAGACTTCTTCAACTCTTGTTCCTTTGATCAGCAGGGTGCCAACTCCTCTAGTGACTCCAAAATTGTTGTCACCGAACACAACTCTAGGCCCATCAAGCGTCACAAAGTCCTGGAGGAGATGCTTCTCAAAAGTCATGTGCTTCGAGCAACCGCTATCAATGTACCAGACATGGCCTTTGGCTTCTCCTCTCTCTATTGGGCTAGAGTTTGCCTGAATTTAAAACTTCAGGCTTTAGGTACCCTTTCTTTGGGTCCTGATTGGTTAGTTTCTACATTCTGGATCCACACGTAGAGATCATCCTTATGAGGTTTAGGGGATCTCAACCTTCTACCATACTTGTCCACAAAGATCATCTCCCTCAGAGGATCTTTTCTGGGGCGATGAGTGATAACAGCAGGTTTGTAGGTGGGCTGCTCAAAAGGATAGTTTCGGCTTGAGTCTCTAAATGACTCATATACTTTGGCCGGTGAAGGCTTGCCTACTTTGGTTACATTAAAAGTAACCCAGGGTTGAGGTCTGTTTCACTTGGTCTTACTCTGCTGAGATGACCCAGGCTTATCATTCCTCTGCTGATTCTGCTGAGGTCTCCTTGTCTTAGCAGAGCTATGACTTGGATTCCTCTTCTTGTCTTGAGGCTTCTGAGCTTTGGACTTATGTTGTTTATCAGCAGGCTTCTGAGTTTTAGTACTCTTCTGCTCTTCTGAAACCTTATGATCTCCAACAGTCTTTTGAGCTTTTGAGCTCTTCTGTCCAGCTAGAACCTTTTCTGTCCCTCTGCTCTTTTGCCCTTCTGATCCAGATGCAGTCTCAACTGACCCTTTACCCTTTCGAGGATCCCTAATTAATCCACTGTCACCTTTCTTCTTCTTTTGTGGTTTGGGTTTGGGATAACCAAGACCCCTTTTGTCATTCACAGTTTGTGAGGACTCAGCTATTTCAGACACGGCATTCTTTGCCTTAGTCAGCTGGTCCACTTTCAACTGAAGCTGCTGTGAATTTTTGATTGTTAGTTCATTCTGCTTGAAGAGTTCATCGAACTTAGCTGTCAGCCGATTATGTTCTTCACTCAAAACAGTATTCTCAGAAAGTAGCTTTTCTATCAGCTTCTCCTGTTCCTCACACTTTGCTATTAAGTCAGCATACTTATTAGCTTGTGAGTCATAGGATATCACTGGTAGTCTAGCATTTTCCAGATCCTGTCTCAAGCTTAGAACTTCAGCTTTCAGACTAGTGTTCTCCTCTTCCAGCTTGGAACAAACTTTTAAGGAGGATTGGAGATCAGACAACAACTTGTGTATATCTGACTCCATAGAATAGGTAGAAGAGCAAGATGAGCTAACAGAGGGGGTAGGAGAATTTACCTCTTCTACCTTTGCCATAAGGCAGATGTCCTCTTCTGACTCAAAATCAGATGAGGATGAGGATGAGCTGATGTCCTGCTTCTCCTCCTCTGCCAGCAGAGCTCTCTTACCAGCAAATCTACGATCTCTCTTAATCCTCTTTTCTTTTCTCTCCCTTGGTGTAAGCTGGGGGCAGTCATAGCTGAGATGCCCTGGCTTGTTGCAAGAAAAGAAAACACCATCTCCTCCTCTTCTGGGACTTGGTTCCCTCCTTCTCTCTGGAGACTTGTATCTGGCCTCTTGTTCATCTGATGGTCTTCTGGAATCAGATGACTTCTGGTATCTCCTGGAAGAATCACTCTTGTTCTTCTTCCAATGGGATCTGTACTTCTGGAACTTGTTTGACATCTTGTCAAACTTCTTGGTTAGCAAAGCAAGTTGCTCCTTTAAGCTCATATCCTCTGGAGTAGAGGACTTCTCTTGGCTATCAGCTGCAACAGAGAAAGCAACATTCTTTGTAGTTGATGAAGTTGGAGTCTCATCTTCTTGGTCTTCTTCTTGGATATCTAACTCATGTGCCTTCAGATGAGATAAAAGTGTATGATGACTCATTTCAGATAAGTTCTTGGTATCCTTGATCACCGTCACCTTCACTCTCCATCTAGAAGTAAGAGATCTCAGGATTTTGTTATTGATCTCCTTCTCTGAGTAGTCTTTTCCTAAGGAACTTGCCTTATTCAGTATATTTGTCAATCTCATATCCAGCTGATCAATTGTCTCATTAGCTTTCATTTTGAATGTGTCGAATGTGTGAAGTACGGCTTGAAGTTTATTCTCTTTGATTTGATTTGTCCCTTCACACATTAAGGAGAGTTTCTCCCACATCTCCTTTGCTGTCTTGCAAGTCTTGATCTTCTCAATATATTCCTTAGACAATGTCTCGATAATTTCTGTCCTGACCACTTGATCCAGATTGAAGAGCTTTCTTTCAGCATCATTTAGTTCACTCTTCTTCTTCTCTGTCTTCCTTCTTTCGCTGATCTCAGCTTCTGGAGTCTTGCCATCACTTACTCCTTCCCAGAAAAACTTGATTGGCCCTTCCTCCAGAACATCTAGCATCCGATCATGAATGGCTCCAAGGTGATTCTCCATTCCAAATTTCCAGTAATCATATTCTTCTATGGAGAATTCTGGTAACTTCCTCGTCTTGGATCCACTCTTCTTGTAGGAAGACATATCTGCAAGTGATTAGATAAAATGCACACAAAATTTTCTAAAACGATTTTCATGGATCTGTCCAGGTGACCACCAAAAGCTTTCTCAGGCTGTGGTCTTTTGGACACACAGCTCTGATACCACTTGTTGGTCCCAAAGGCAGGTTTTAGAGAAAGAATACCCTTAAACAAGTCTAGAAGGGGGGGTTGAATAGACTTGTAGGGATTTAAAACCTTTTTCCAAATTTTTGGCTTATTTCAAAAACACCAAACTACTTGAGATAGTCTGAATTTGAAAGTTGTGCGCTGTGTAAATTTGTGCGGAAATGTTTTTGAAGAAAATCAGTTTTATGTGATGTGCACAAGTAAAGAACAGAAAATAAAGGCACGGGACACACGGGATTTATAGTGGTTCGGACAAATGTCCTACTCCACTCTCCATAATCCAACTGGAATTGTGGGGCTCTCCACTAACTTACTCACTCACTCACTTCGAGAGTACTACTCTCTTACAAAACGTCAATGCTTCAGAAGCAATCGACTTCTCACAGCTTCTTCAAAGCTTTACAAAGAATCAGTATGAATATAAGGTGTTGAGTGCGAGTAATGATTTTGACAGAGTTTCGGCAAGCTTAATGTGCGTGTGAATCCAATACTGAAATCATCACTGTTACTCTAATTTATAGGGTCAAATAACTAGTCGTTGAGATGGACTAGAAATCTGAGATCCTATAATCTCGTATTAAATCAATCATTGAGATTGATTGAATCTCCTTCTTGATTCCCGTCAATCTTCGCGATCTACAATCAATCAAGTTTGTCCCCTTGATTGATTGATCTTCTATTCTGGGAATCTTCCTTCTTTTTGTTGCAGGTCAACCCTTGAATTGATTCCGTAAAATCTGGGCGGAGCACAAGACTTCAGCTGATCTGCCTTCTCAGCTGGTGTATCAGTCTGCTGATACTTGGACCTCAGCTGATGTGCAAGTTTACTAGAGTGCACCTCAGCTGGTCTTCTGAACCTTGTCTGGAAACTCTTGATCCTTGGTACTTGTCTTGTCTGCTACGTGCTCAGCTGATCAGCTGATCTTCTGATATCAGCTGATCTGTCTCTTCTCATGTCAGCTGATCTTAACTCCTCTGATGTCAGTTGATCTTAACTCCTCTGATGTTCTACTCTTGATTCTCCAGTGTCAGCTGCTTAAGTCTTCTATCTTCCGGAATCGACTAAGTCCTCAAGGCCATTGTTGGTCTTCTTTTCTATAATAGCTTCGGATCTTCTAGGTAGCAAGGTGAATTCCCCCTTACACAAACCTATCTAATCCTAACTACTCATTAGCTGACTAACAGGTTCAGATGGTCCTATTACAAGCTGATTGGTTTATTATATCATTAAAACAACTAACAAGAATATCCTAACAGTCCTTCTCAGTGCCAAACCCGTAGTCGATAGGGCTTCGTCCAGAGTGGGGAAGATTAAACACCTCCTTAATCTTTTGCCTAATGTTGAGAGTGACCCACTTCCTGGTCATCGCATCTTCACCATCTTTCCCCTTCACACAAGAAGTCAGGGGAATGCAGGTTTCCCACTCCTGAGAGTCCTTGTTCTGCACCATTTTGATGTAGAAGGCAGCAACAAGATGAGGATGAAGTCTTTGGGTTTTTGCTGTGATGAATCGTAGAAGTCCTGCATCTTCAAACAGTTCTTTCACAGGCAAAATGTCAGGATGATTAGAAGAGAAATCACCATAAGGTTCCCAGTGAATCTCATTCCTAAGATGGAAAAGATTCCCAAAGAATGAATCGACTGAGGGTGAAGCCATTATCAAGGTATGAAGATTTGAAGAACCGAAGGAAAGATTTGCAGAGAGAAGTAGAAAGATTTTAGTGCGTAAAGTTTGCAATGTAAAAAACTTCCCCTATTTATAAAAAAAATATTCAGTTTAATCGAACGGCTCAGAAATCATGACTTATGAAATTCAATGGTTGAGAGTAAACGATTGAGCCTTTTCAGTTTTCAAAAGTAATGAATCAAAATTTTTATCGGAAACTATTCCCGCCCACTTTGCATTAAATGCGCGTCAGAGCATGTCCGTATTTAATTCAAATAATTTGCATTAAATAATAACTGAATATTAAATGAACGGCTAGGATTAAATGACAAAATAATTTGATTTGACAAAATGGCAAATAGTATTAAGGATGATGCAAGCAAGATATGATGACTAAAAATAAATCAGGAAACATACAGTCAGTCAGATTTGTATTCTGACTAATACCACATGTGACCTATCAGGGTGACAAACCCTGAATTCAGTGTCCTGAAACTTAGTCAGTCTATACTGATCATCCTTTTCATACTGAATGTTCCCCCTACAACCATTCACATTCTCTCTGAGATTCCTTCATCCTAAGTCCTAGTTAGTCATTCCCCCTGACCTTGTGCATTCTGATTAGAGATTCAGATTGAATCTCCTAAGCCTGGGTCAAGGAGTCCTAACTCTACTGATAACTCAACAAACCTGGTTTCAGGCAAAGCCTTAGTCAGAATGTTAGCTCTCTGTTTATCAGTAGGGACTCTCTCCATCCTGATGTCCTTCTTCTCAACATGATCTCATGCAACACTGGTTTGCTTCTTACAGAACTAAGAGATCAGTTTACTCCCTAGAAACTAACATGTGCCTGTAGTTGATTTCCTATCAAGCCTACAGCCTCCATAATCTGCATCTGAATAGCCAGTCAGTTCTAGATTGTCATCAGAGGGATACCAAAGTCCTAAATTGACTGTACCCTTCAGGTATTTCAATATCTTTTTGGCACTCTCTAAATGACTCTTCTTTGGATCAGACTGATATCTTGCACAAACTCTGACTGCATAAGTGATGTCAGGGCGACTAGCAGTCAGATACAACAAGGATCCTATAAGTGCCCTATATTCAGTCTGATTTACTGAGACTCCTTCTTTGTCAGGATCCAGCTTCTCATTTGTGTTCATGGGAATACGTGAGACTTTGCTGGACTGAACTCCGAATTTCTGAATCAAGTCCCTCGCATACTTGGACTGATTTATGAAAATTCTGGAGTCAGATTGCCTGACTTGGAGACCCAGAAAGAAGTTCATTTCTCCCATCATTGACATCTCAAATTTCCCAGTCATCAGCTTGGAGAATTTCTCACAAAGCTTCAGATTAGGAGATCCAAATATTATGTCATCCACATAAATCTAAACAAAGAGAATGTCCTCCCCTTCGGATATCTGGAAGAGAGTCCTGTCCACTGTTGCTTTCACAAACCCGTGGTCTATCAGGAATTGGGAAAGTGTATCATACCAAGCTCTCGGAGCTTGCTTCAGGCCATAAAGAGCTTTCTTCAGGTGATATACCTTATTCCCAACTTCGAACCCTGGAGGTTGCTCAACATAAACCTCCTCGTTCAGTACACCATTCAGAAAGACACTCTTCACATCCATCTGATACACCTTGAACTTATTGAATGTTGCATATGCCAGAAATAGCCTGATTACTTCCAACCTTGCGACAGGAGCAAAGGTCTCATCATAGTCGATTCCTTCGGCCTGAGAGTAACCCTTTGCCACTAATCTGACCTTATTTCTGACAACAACGTTCTTCTCATCCCTCTTGTTCTTGATGACCCACTTGGTGCCAATAACATGTTGACGCCTAGGTCTCTCAACTAACTCCCAAACCTGATTCCGCTCAAACTGATTGAGCTCATCCTGCATGGCTAAGATCCAGTTAGGGTCAGCAAGAGCTTCTTCTATGCTCTTAGGTTCCTGATCACTCAGGAAGCAGCAGAACATAGCACTCTCACCAAAGGACAACCTTGTCCTGACCCCCTCATTGACATCACCAATGATGTCAGCCAATGAGTGATCATCTAGCCACCGCCTCCTGCTGACGGCTGCACTAGGAGCTGCTGACGTTCCCTCGCCTGATCCTGAAATGTTAGTCTCGATAATAACAGGTAAAGAAGTGGAACGAGCAAGAACAGAGGATACTGAGTCATTTCCTGAGGGTTGGGCAATATCAGAGACATTTTTCCCCCTTACAGTGTTGGACTCAGTAACTGTCTCAGGTGAAGAAGCATCATCACCGACAGTACGTACCTCAGGTTGAGTCTGTCCCTCCTTCTGAGACTCAACATTCTCCGAGGCTGGGGCTTGCTGAGGGTTGGCCTGAGGTCCATCCAGATCATCATTATCATCATCATCCCATCCCTTGGGAGCACTGGCAAGTTTGATGTTGAATTCAGGATTCTTCAGCTTGGGTAGATGTGTGTAACTTCTTCAGCTTATCCTCAAGATGCCCATTTATTTCTTTCAGGGCCTCAATTTCAGTTGTGTATTAAAGCACCAACTCTTCGTGAGCTCTCTCTTTTGAGATTAGCTCAAGATCCCAAGCAGTTTGCTCAGCACAAAGGCGAGCTTGCCACTCAGTTTTGAACATCTCTCTCCGAGCAAGTTGCTCAATCATCAGTTGTTCCTGAGCAAGGAACAGATCAGTGTCACGAGTCTCAATCAGCGAGCTGATTACACCTTTCAGTCTTTCCACCTCCAGTGGAGCTCCATCATGCTTATTCTGAGCATGAAGCAACTCTTCCTGAAGATGTACTAATCTGAGGGCTTCCTCAGTATCTCTCACTCTGAGAGACTCAGTTAACCGATCGTTTTCCCCACTCAGCTGTGCATTCACATCCACTGTGTGAGTATGAGTATCTTGTAGCCTTGAGAAGTCAACCATCAATTGCTCTAGAGCGAGCTGAAGGTCGAGTTCTCCTGCTAAGTCTGAGCTAAGCTCAGGTGCGTGATCAGGAGAAGAGGCAGAAAAACATACCTCATCATCTGCCATCAGGCAGAGGTCATCATACTCCTCATCGGAGAAGAGTTCAAGGGACCGGCGTCCTGGGCCATCTGAATCTGAGGAATCCTCAGCAAGCATTGCTTTCTGGTCTGATGCCCTGAGCTCCCTCTTGGCTCTCCGATCCTCTCTCTCTCGAGCACTGAGCTCTGGACAATCATATTGATAATGTTCGGTCTTCTTGCAATGGTAGCACTAATCTATATCAGAAGCAAACTTCTTATCAGTGTACCTTTTATCTGATGACTCCCTCCTGCTCCCTGATGATCGTTCAGGTTTGGAGCTGGATCTTCTGGGCTCATCATCTCTCCTCTTCTTATCTCTGTGCCTCTCAGGCTCATCACGATCTCTCCTGGAATCTGAACCCCTCTCTCTTCCCTCCGGGGGCTCGATCTCCTGGGGCTGGAATACCTGCGATCATGACTGTCAGTATAAAACTTCTTATACCTGCAAAAACAAGAGTTTAGCTTCTCGAATCATCGTGCCATCAGGCTGTATTCTAAGGCCAGCTCATCCTTGTTCATGTCCTTCAGAGACATAGAGCCAGATCCAGCCTCAGGCTCAGGAGTAGCTTTACGAGCCACACTCTTCTCCTTTTCAGATGTCTTCTCCTCACTAACTTCCTCACTGACAACACCCTTCTTCTTCCTCTTATCGAGGTCAAATTCCAGAGCCTTTAACTCTGAAAATAGGTGAGAGTGAGTAATGTTGGTGAAATCCTGAGTGTTCTTCAACAAGATCACTCCTATGTCCCATCTTTTAGGGAGACAGTTCAGGATTTTATATGACACCTCCCTCTTGGGAAAATCTTTCCCAACGGTTGCTAGCTCATTCATCATCTTAATGAATCGAGCTTCCATCTGATCAATGGACTCTCCCTCTAACATCCGGAAGGCCTCAAACTTCCTTATCGCAAGATCTCTCTTATTCTCCTTGATCTTCTCTGATCCCTCACTCATCTCTCTCAAAGCATCCCATATATCCTTTGCCGTCCTCAGGTGCATGAGCCTGACCGAATTCTTGTAAGAAACGGTGTGGAGTATAATGTTCTTAGCAACATTATCCAGTCCGATTTGCTTAATCTGATCAGGATTAAGAGCGGACCTCTCCACTTCTTCATCTCCAGCGGCTGGAACAGGAACATTGCCAGCAACGGGCCAGGTCGTCTGAAGATTCCTCATGAATTTGATCGGACCTTGCTCAATCACCAATGGCATCTGATCATGGACGGAGTAGAGATGTGCGAGTACCCTAAATTTCCAATAGTCATAATTATCAATAGAGAATTCAGGAAGACTGCCTTCGAGGCGTTTAGAACCGGATGCCATGAATGCAAGTTTTCATAAACAAGATCTGTTCAGTTGACCACCAAAAGTTTCTCCTTAGAAACTATTGGTAAACAAAGTTAGTGGTCTTTTTAACCATTGCTCTGATACCACTTGTTGGTCCCGAAACGAGTATAATCAGTGTATGGGGGGGGGAATACACTGATGTCAGATTTTTCCAAAAGACTCAGAAAAATGCTCTAACACGCTCAGTCAGAATTTCCTGAATTACTCAGTAAACTGAAGGTCCACAGGAGCAGCAGAGACAATTCAGTAACGAGTCAGATAAGCTGAGTGTGAGTAATGTGCTCAGAAGCGCAGTAGAGATAACAAACCTACTGACCGCTCGGAAGCTAGTCAGTTGGACTACTATCTCAGTAAGCTAGAGTACGTGCGGAATGTGAGCCCTTAGTTCCTACTCGTTTTAGTTTCTGAAAACGTTTTCTCTGAGTTTGCTTCGTAAACTGGTGGTTAAGGCTGAGTGCACAGTATTAAGATTCAGGATGATTGATTCAATCCTGAATATAAGAACAATGCAGAATGTTCAGTTTAGTATGATGACAGTTATGATCCTGAACAAGAATGTAAATCAGCACACAAGGGACTTTTTAACATGGTTCGGAGATAACCAACTCCTACGTCCACGACCTGATTTAACAGGAAGCTACCCTCAAAGCCCTGAGGATAGGTACTTGGTTTTTAAATTCCAAGGGACACGAATAGCCAACTTCCTCTCTTAGGAACAGACACCTGGGCGTTTTACAAGTCCCAGTCCTTCTAACCAACCAATCTCACACCCTGAGTGGTTTGGTATTCTTGGTTTCCAACTAAGGATAGCCCTAGCAATACAAAGCAATGCTAAAGATTAGAGCTATCAGAACTAAGCAAATACAGAGTGAGTCCTACTACAACTCTAGGGAAATTTAATTGCAGAGTGTTGTTCAAAATATGCTTTGAGTGCTTGGATTCTTGAGAGCTTTCGCTTGGAAATTTCTCGTTAGCCTTGAATTGGTGCAAGACTCTCCATATTTATAGGCAAGATTCAAAATAGATCCGTTGGAGGAGATCTAACCAAATCTTTCCTATTTTAGGATGATTGCAGACTAGATGTACTGTTGACCTAATCACCATGCTTAATCTGGCAATTTTGTCCCGCCGCCTGCAACTCTGAGACGCATTAAATGCAGCATTAACTGCTTCGCAGACTCCATACATGCATGTCGAAAGATCATTGGCTCTCCGTACTAACGGCTAGTTGACGATCTGACACTTGTCCTTCCTCGTACATTCAATAATCTGAGTCTCTTGTTAATAACTCAGCCTGAATGTTTGTCTTTATCGGAGTCTTACTGACATTCTCTTTGTCTCTTTATCCCATAGCATAAATAACCTTTTTGCTTTGGACTTACATAATTCAGGTAAACTGAACCAATGCACAAGTCAAGTCTTATGTGCATTCAGCACAGCCTGATAGGTTATTCAGCCCAGTATGTGTAACATTTTTTGCTTTGGACTTACATGATTCAGGTAAACTGAACCAAGGCCTAAGTCAGGTCTTATGTGCATTCAGCACAGCCTGATAGGTTATACTTACTCTTCACTGACTAAGTTCTGTCCTGAGTATGCTTAGTGTACTCAGTAGAAACATCAGCCAATGGTATTTCCGGATTATCTTCAGGATGGATTGCAGTTCAGACTTCAGTAAATTGGGTCGACTCCAATATTCTTCAGTTTTCAGCACGTTCCCCCTGAACTGAATTCCTAACCTAACTATCCTGAACAAGACAATCCTGAACAACTGTACTTAGGCAAATTCATCAGGGGTTTTGGGATCTAATCAAAATACCTAGATTTTCCCAACAAACAGTAACAAGAATATGGTGAAAATATCTAAAGTGACTGAAAATGTTCTCCAAGAATGATCATGAAAGCTATTTATACCCTTCTCTTATCAAGAGAGGGCATAAAGGTCTTTTCTCTCCTTTTGGGACCACAAGGAGTGGCACAAAGTGTTAGTGGAGTAAAACTGTACTGAAATTGTACGCCTAGGTGGACAGATGGGGCTACACCAGTGGTAGCATAGTACTATTTGATTCTCTTATGAAGATTCAGGTGGCCACATATGCTATGCATTGCATGCTTCAATGAAAATGACGTTAACTCTCTGAGATCCAGCCAGTAAGCCATGAATCAATGGCAACATCAAATATGCGATGTGCAGATTATAATAATTAGTACCTCTCTGATATCTGACTAAGAGGCCATAAGTCAGAGGTGATATTTTGGGAGTTTCCAGCATTTGTGTCATCTTGCCACTACGGGTGATGAAATTTAGTCTTATTCTGACCTTTGAGAGTTCTTGAGGTCAGAGGAGGTATTCTCCCTTGAAGGAAAAAGGGTACTTTCATTGAGATGGTTCATCAGATAATTCCTTGTAGAAGCTTACTCTCGCTCGTTAGAGGATTCACAAGTCGTGGGCTACTTAGCTTATTACCCAAAAGAAGACGTGAGGGGCTCTCGATTGTTACCTTTGATATGTGGAATATTTGGTCCATATCAATTATGAATGCAAAAGTCAACAGACTTCTAGTCGACACTAGAGCTTATACGAACATTTTGTTCAAGAATACACTAAACCAGATAGAGGATTACAAATCCTATATAGAAGATTATAATCGCAAGATTATAGAATTCGGGGAAGCTGTTACAATTCCCTTAGGCACGATAAGGCAGTTTATGGAACTTGTATCAATTAAAAACCCTGATAGGAGACTGACAAGGTAAATAGATTTTCTTATTGTAGATCAGCCATCCTCGTATAACGGGTTCCTCGACTGACCCTTTTTGCATGAATTTAAAGCTGCCTATTCGATGTACTACTATTATTTGAAATTTCTAACACTGAAAGGTGCTAGTACAGTAAAAGGTTATCAGAAAAAAACTCACGAATGTTTGTTGCAGGTACATTAATCGATAACACAAGTGTTGGTAATAGAATTTTTTGTCAAATGTTCTGGCTCAAGAACCAAGACATTGGATGCTTCGCAAGGCGAAGTAGAACCAATGGAAGTTGACTCGCAAAGTAACAAGCTAAAGAACATGAAATAGAATCAAACACACGACTCGATGAAGCAAGGGACAAACATAATGAGCTCATATCAACTGAAATACAACTCGATGAGCAACGAATGGTCTTCCTTAATCAAGTTGAACAAAGAAATGATTCTCGATCAAGGAACGAACAACTAAAGATTATTTATTGAGTGAAGGTTTTGAACTACAATTGGAATATAAACCAATGGAGGTTGAAGATGTATTGAATATGGACGGGCCAACCCTAGATCCCATGTGAAAAGAAAAATGAAAAAGGGAAACACCGATGGAAGAATCAACAGCAGTAAAAGTGTATCCCGATGAAGATGATTTGGAGCTGTTTATCGGGTAAGATTTGCCAGAACTGTATGGAACATGAATGACTGAATTTTAAAAGCCAATCTTGATGTATTTTAGTAGTCACACTATGATATAATCGGAATTCCACCTGAACATGCTTGTCACTGCATAAATATCGACTCGATGAAAAAGTCATACGATAAAAAAAGTGGAAGTTTGGTTCAAAAAAGTATGAACTATTGACAGTCGATGTCAAGAAGCTACTTGACAATAAGTTAATACATGAAGCATTATGCCAGCAATGGGTGACGAATCCCGTCCCTGTTTGCAAACCCAACAGTACATGGAGGTTTTGTATTGACTTCACTGATTTAAACGTTGTTTGTCCAAAGGTAGATTTTCTACTCCCACATATTGACCAGCTTGTCGACAATACAACTAGACATGAATTATGACTTTTATGGATGCATATGTCGGATATCATTATATAGATTTGCATCCTGATGATCTGGAAAACACGATGTTCTACACAAACAAAAATTTATACTCTTGGGATAGAATGTCATTTGGATTGATTAATGTATGAGCCACGTATCAATGATTGACGAACAAGATGTTCGATGACCACATTGGTCATACAATTGAAGTATATGTTGACGATATTATTATAAAAAACACACGCAAGGAAGATCATCTTGAACACTTATCTCAAACATTCAATATCATTAGAGCTTATAACATGAAAGTTAATAAAAAAAGTAGTTTCGGGGTTCATTCCAAAAAAATTTTAGGTCATCTGGTAAGCCAACGAGGAATCAAAGTTAATCCTTCGAAAGTAAAAGCAATTATGGACATGGAACCACCTGACACGATCAAGAAAGTACCCCATCTAACATGGTATTTAGCTGCCCGAAATCATTTCATTTCGAGATTAGGAGACAAATGTCGACCATTCTTTGAAGTAATGAAGATGAGAGAAAATTTTGGACTGGACAAGTAGCTGTCAAAAGGTATTTGATCAAATCAAAGAATATTTGGGCAATCCACAAATATTGTCCAAGCCACTACCAGGCGAAAAATTATACTTGTACCTGGCAGCATCTGAAGTGGCAATAAGCTCAGTTCTCATGCGAGCAAAAGGTAAATTTCACCTTCCAATTTACTATATGAGTTAAGCCTTGCACGAAGCAGAAATATGTTATTCACCAACTGAGAAGCATACATACGTGTTGGTGACGAGTACAAGAAAATTGCGCCCCTACTTCAACGACCACTGAGTAGAAGCAGTAACTACTTTCCCATTGAGACAGATTCTTTACTGTCCAGATACCGCTGGTCGATTGCTGAAATGGTCACTTGAAATAAGCTAATTCAGCATATTATATGAATTTGGAACAACGATCAAGGGATATGGGTGGTGCTAATTAATCCAGATTGATAAGTTTTCACCTCCGCTATCCGATTTACCTTTCTAGCAACAACAATAAAGCGGAATATGAAGCACTTATTACAAGACTAAGATTAGCATTGGCCATCGGGGTCAAAAAGTTACAAATATTCGACGATTCCCAACTAATTGTATATCAAGTACGAGGAGAATATGAAGCAAAAGATGAGCAGATGATTCTTTATAAAAGAACTATAGCTCATCTAATATCGATGTTTTAACATGTATATATTGACCATACCTCATCTAGAGAATACACAATTAGACGCATTGGCCATATTGGCATCAAGTCAGGGAATAACCGAAATTTTAGAAGTCATCATCACCAAACTCAAAAATCTTTCAAACTTTTAATGGGGGGCAGGAAAAGGATGATGATGATTGGAGGACAACTATTATGAAGTACTTGTCTACGGGTGAACAACCTCAGGATCCATGGTCAACTGTTCAATTGATCAAGCATGCAGCTCGATACATACTGGTGGACTGACAACTTTATAACCGGAGATTTTCATCACATTTTCTCAAATGTGTTATGATAGCTCCTTGAGAGTTACGTACCCAAGTGTAGGTTGATTTCAAGTAATAAAATTTCTCGGGAGACCGAGTGTCGAACCACAGGGAGATTTGGAAGAAAAAGATACAAACTAGTTGAGAGGTTTCAAAAGAGTAACAAAATACTAGAGCTTCGGGATTCCACTTTAAGTGAAGATACTAGAGTTATTCTTGGTTATCTTTGATAACTCAATCGAAATCTAACAATCAAGAGATTACAATCGGAAGATATAACATTGAGCACGTATAATACTTTGAAAAATACCTTTAGTTGTTCTAACAAGTCTATAAAATCAATAATTGACATGTAAAACTAAGCATTTGTTGTGCCAATAAGTCTACAACAAATCAAAATAATGACACATCAAAACCTTTCTTAAAAACTCATCAAATGACTAAAGGATTGAAACTTTGAAAATCTTTATTGAATAACCAAAAACTTCACTAATACCTTACTAAAGCTTCATCCCTAACTCTAGTAAAATATTTAGCTACTCATACTATTACAATAAGAACTCATACTTCTAAGAGAGATACTAGACTTAAGATAGAAGGATTACAAGGAAAATGAGATGCCTTCAAGTGTTGCTAAAGGGCTCTTTATATAGGCCTCCAAATAGTGAATCATGAAGACTCTAGCAAACAATTCACATGACCTTTAAAGATCAGTAATTTAATTGCCCTTGACGTCCGAATTTCATCTTGACTTCTGAATGAAAGTTGTAGGCCGTTGGATTAGCTTTTTAAGGAGTCTAAGATCACAAAAATCGGATCTCTAGATTGTGAGTTATGATAAGAATAGTGAAGTTGGTAAAACAGGATTATTTTTCTCCGCGTATTTATGGTGGTCTCTTGAAAAGCAGATATCTCAGCTTGCACAAAATCAACGCCTTTAATATTTCTCCGTGCTAGTACACCACCTAGCTTGTTTGCTACTCGAGCAAATTCTTTATTAAGATCATTTCCAGCTGATAGCTCCTTGAGAGTTACGTACCCAAGTGTAGGTTGATTTCAAGTAATAAAATTTCTCGGGAGACCGAGTGTCGAACCACAGGGAGATTTGGAAGAAAAAGATATTATCTAGTTGAGAGGTTTAAATAAAGTAACAAAATACTAGAGCTTCGGGATTCCGGGATTCCACTTTAGATATAAATACTAGAGTTATGATCTTGGTTATCTTTGATAACTCAATCGAAATCTAACAATCAAGTGATTTCAATCGGAAGATATAACTTTGAGCACATATAATACTTTTGAAAAGTACCTTTAGAAATTCGAACAAGTTTATAAAATCAATAGTTGATATGTAAAACTAAGCATTTGTTGTGCCAATAAGTCTACAACAAATCAAAGTAATGACACATCAAAACCTCTCTTAAAAACTCTTCAAATGACTAAAGGATTGAAACCTTGAAAATCTTTATTGAATAACCAAGAACATTACTAATACTTTACTAAA
>JAPKLY010001168.1:1660-21330 GCA_026898435.1 Prunella vulgaris
GCACAAAACCAATCAAGCAATGATCATAAGAAATTGGCCTAAAATACTAAATAACCTCATGCTTCCATTCCAACACAAAAAATAATCAATCAAATCAAAACTAAAATCTAAAAGAAATAAAGGATACAAATGGGTTGCCTCCCATCTAGCGCTTGGATTTAACGTCCCCTAGCCAGACGACTCTTAACCTAAAGTAACATCAAGATCGATAAGAGTTGAGTGACGTACATCACTCAATTTCCTCTTCCAAAAATAAGCTTTCTTCTCCATTTGTTTCACCCCCTTGTCTTCATTTACCTTCTTCCTCTTTTCAAAAGGATCATCACCACTAAGCTCACTCTTGAGATCAATTTTTCTTGACTTATCCTTTTCTTCACTTTCCATAACATCTCGTACAACTTTGTTCATCAACCCTTCAATCTTCTTTGGGGAACTCTTGGAATTACCATGGATCGAAAAAGTTGCTTTCTCACCATTCATTCAAAGAGTAACCTCTCATCGCTTAATATTAATTAAAGCATCCAATGTAGCAAGAAAATGTCTCCAAAAAATGATAGGACTCTCCAAATCTTCTTCAATATCTTGCACAACAAAGTCAACGGGATAGACAAACTTACCAACATGAACAACTACATCCTCTATAATTCCCCTTGGTCTTACTTTTGTACCATCGGCCATTTGCAAATTCATTTTTGTTGGCTTCAAGTCATGCAAGCCCAACTCCTTGGCAATAGAAAATGGCATCATGTTAACACTTGCTCCCAAATCACACAAAACCTTTATTTCCTTGCTCTCCTTAATATGGCAACTCAATGTGAAACTCCCCGAATCTCTAAGCTTTTGTGGAAAATGATTTAGTATCAACTCAGTACTCTCACGAGTAAGCTTAACCATTTCTGGTTCATTTCCTTTCTTCTTCTTTGCCAAAGCATCTCTCAAGAACCTTGTATAATTTGGCATTTCTTCAATAGCTTCATGAAAAGGCATCTTTGAATAGAACTTTTTGAAAAGTTCAAAGAACTTCTTGAATCGATCATTAAGCTTATCTTTCATTCCTTTTGAAATTTCCACCTTCACCTCCTTTTCCACTTTCCCTTCTTCCACCTTTCTTTCCACACCCCCTATTTTATCTATTCCCTCAAATTTTTCTTTCTTTTCCTTCTCTTTCTTCATCACCATATTTTCTACCCCCAAGCCTTTCTCATTACTCCTTACCAATTTCACATCCTCACAACGAAATACTTCTTCCACCATCTCATCATGAAAAACTTTTAAAGGAGAATTCCCTACAACCCCATTTTCAACCTCCACACATGATATCAAATTACAATGCTCACGAGGATTAATCTCGGTTGTAGAAGGGAACTTACCTTTATTCACTTGTGGGCTTAAGGATGAAGCAATTTGCCCCATTTGAAATTCCAAGCTCTTGATTTGATTACCTTGTGAAGCATACAAGTCATCAAACTTCTTATTCATTTCACCATTCATCTTTCTAAATTCCACTCATATCTTCCATGTTCTTCAAAATCAATGCCAAGGTGTCCTCCACACTCCCCTTACCCTCATTGTTAGGCGGCTTTGACCCCGGATCAATCCCGGGTGGCAATTGAATTGCCCCCTTAGGATTGGAGTACGAAAAATTCTCATGCCTTCTATTAGGATTGTAAGGAGGATTTCCTTAATTTGGATATGAACTTCCTTGGTTTCTAAACGGTGGAGCAACATACGACCTTTGATTGTTTTGATAAGAATTGTTGAATTGCGGACGACCCATACAATTTACTTCCTCTTGAGTGGAGGTAGTAGGAGGCGGAAGACTCTCAACAACGCTAACTTGCATAGGAGTTGGAGCAAGGTTTTGATGTTGGCCTCCATGGACCAAATTACACACATTAGTCAATCTTTCCTCAAGAAGTGCAACTCGATCATCTGCTCCATTGCTAGACTCTCTTTGGAAAGCATCATTTACAGCTATGTTCTCAATGATCTCGTTCACTTGACGAATGGTCTTCGTCCAAACCGAGCCTCCGATACAAGAATTCAAGTAATTCTTGTCTCCTTCATGCAGTCCTATGGTGAATGTCAAGAGTATATCTTCATTCCTCAAACCATGTTGAGGACAAGCCAACAACAAGGTTTGGTACCTCTCCCATGCACTAGATATGGTCTCTCTCGCTTTTGTCGGAAATTCTTTATCTCTTCTCTCGCCTTAAGCATCTTTGATGGGGGGTAAAATTTCTTGAGAAATTGGGAACTCAACTCCTCCGAAGTTGTAGCTTTAGGATTCATAGCTCTAATCCATGCTTTAGCTCTCCCCGTCAAAGTAAAGTTGAAGAATCGGAGATTCTTCTCACTATCCGACATTCCTTTGTACTTGATCGTATCACATATCTCCATGAAGTTATTAAGGTGAGCATTTGGGTCTTTTCGATCACTCGATCCTTCAAATGGAGACTCCTTTAACAACTTCAAAAGATTCGTATTAAGCTCAAACTTTTCAGCATCAATCAGCGGTCTTTCTATTCCATCATATTGCTCATTAACTCTAGGCTCAAAATAATCTCGCAGCAATGGTTCATGGTTTTGAGGTGGGTTTATGATTTGTGGTCTTTGATGTTGAGGTGGTGGTGGGTATGGATAGTATGGGTAATTATGTGGTGGTGGTGGGTAGTATGGTTGGTTAATTGGGTAATTGGGGTAGTTGGGATATTGTGGTGGATAGTAAGGTTGATTTGGTGGTGGATAAGGTGGGTATTGGTGTGGTATAGGTTGTGGTTGAAGTGGAACCTCTCTTTGAGCAAAATTCTCTTCTCCTTGATGTACTTGTCCTCTTAAGGGCTCTTCTTCTCTTATCTCATCTCGAGCTTCGTTCATATTATTCTCCATGTTGATTTGATTCAAGCGAGCTTCTCTCCTTCTTCTTCTTAGGCTTCTCTCAAGATTCGATTCAAAAGGTAGAAGATCTCCCCATTGACTTCTTGTGTGCATACACCTAAAAAGAAACAAGTATCAAAGCTTCTCATAAAAAAAAAAAAGGTAAAGATAAAATTGAAAACAAGAACAACTATCAAGCAACCAAACAAACAAGTCGTCTCCCCGGCAACGGCGCCAAAAACTTGTTTAACCAAAAGGTGTCTACGTGCAAGTGTAAACAATCGTTATTGCAATGGCAAGCTTAACCAAGTTTATTTTATATCGAACCCAAAGGAGACGGGGATTTGTAAGGTAAGACTATTGTTCTTGATTAAAAAACACAAAGCAAATAAAGGGAATTTGGTATCTATGTCTACTAGTGCATCAAACTTGTAAACTACCTATCACCTTGGGTTGCAAAGTGAGCGAGTGTGAGAGATATGTGCTAGTGTACTATCCTATGTTTCATATGGTGAGGTATCACTTTCTCATGCCTTGGAATTGTGTACAATCAATTGGTAAGCCACTCTAACATGCAAGAGGTCTCCCTAATAACACATTAAAACCTCTAATTGTTCTTCCTATTCACTAAGTATAGCTCTCACTATCTTAGGAATTTAATCAAACACTATGCATGCATTTGGCCTAGTACAAGAAGATTTAGGAAAATAGGCCAATTCTCATTGAGATTATCTCCTAATGGCCCTTATGATTAACTACACATGCAAGGTATTCACACAATCCATCAAAGTAGAGAATTGATCATACAACAATTCATAGCCTTCAAAAGATCAACATAATCACCATACTACTCCATAGGAGTCATTCACCAGCACACAAAGGGATTAGCCCATAGCTAATTTGGTAAACATAAAAGAAATTGAAACAATAGCTATCATCATTATGCAGGAAATATACAAAGTATTCAAGAATTTACCTATTACAATTGGAATTGAAAAGATACAAGATTACCTCTAGAAGCTAGAAAATGATCCGAAAATAGAAATTGAAAATCAATCAGTAGAAATGTAGCTTGAGCTATGCTAAGAATGCAGGAGAAAACTGATCGTCGATCCAAAAGGTAGATCACAAGTACTCGTCGAAATCGTAAATGGAAGTCTAAGAACACCACTTGGAAAGTACCTCTAACTTCTCCTAATCTAGTGAGAGAATATGAATCTAAGAAAATGATCAAAAGTCCTTTAGAAAATCTGAGATGAAAGTATATATAGTGCCCTTGGATCATTGACTAAGATGACCTTCATTAAAACGCGCAAAAATACGAAAATAGCCCTGAAAATCTGAGCAATCTGCACTGCTGTCGCCCAAGGGCTGAGCAACTGTCGACCACTTGGGCGATAGCTTGGTCGACACGGGTGCCTTTTGTCGCACAAGAGCTCAGCATCTGTCGACCAAGCTTGGTCGACACCCAGCTCGCTCCATGCATGTCGTTCCAGAGATGTTGGTCGCGCGAGGCCTGTCTTCCGAAGAAGGAACGTTTGTCGCCCGAGGCCTTAGTCTCGGTCGATGCGTAACTTCCTTGTTTTTGTCATATCTTGAGCTCTAGAACTCCTATTGACTCGATTCTTTTTGCTTTCGGCCCTCTCTTCAAGCTCTTCAACATAGGATAGTAATTTATTCATTTTACTCAACTCTAAAATTTGGACTTTTCTCGATCTTGCTCGTTTCTTCCTTATTTTGCTCGTTTTCACCTACAACCACAACTTTCTAGCAAAAAAGGGTTAAATACACAAAGTATCACATTATAGGGTCAAATATGAACATAATATCACCAAAAGCATATAGAAATAAGTGCTAAAACATGCAATTATGACCCTAATCAATGACACAGGTTCTGGAGATCAGAGAGATACTGAATCTTCTTCAAACTCACAATTTGTGGACTTTTATCTCCATGGTGCTGCCAGATAACAAGACGTTGAACTATTATGCCTTCCAGTTCCTGCTCAAGGCGCAGTTCAGTGGTAACTCTATCGGATCCATTGTGGATGGAGAGGCTATAATGTTGACCAAGGAAGTTGCTGCTGAGATCTTTGGTCTTTCCTCTACTGGTGTCCTTCCCCACACCTATAAAGAATTTGAGCATCTAATTACATTTCAAACGATGGCGTGGAGAAGCCAGCGAAACAAGACCTCAGGATTAAAGAAGAATATGCTGAGGAGGAGGTATAGGTTTTTGATGGATGTGGTGAACAACGTTATCCTTGCAGAGCAGGGGAGTTTGGATGCCTTGAGCAAACTCCGCCTAAGCGTGGCTCACACCATCTTGGATGGGGTTCAAGCAGACTGGGTCAGTCTGCTGTGGTTTCGACTGGAGCAGGAGTCGAAGAGGTGTGCAAGTGAGATGGTGAACTCACAACAGATCTACAAGCTCAAGTCCAAGTGCTCTATAGCTACCAAGATTTCAATAATCTTGAGTCATCTGCTGCCAGAGCATGAATGGGAAGCCAAGTGGGTTGTTGACTACAACCGCTCCAAGTTCCTCAGGGGAAGCAATCTCGAGACCCTAGGAGATGTTGGTTCAGATTCAGCTGCTGCTTCAGAAGCAGTTGCTCCAGGACCTTCTGCTGGTACTAAGAAGAAGAAGAAGAGGAAAGCTACTGAGCCTACTAGAAGGGGTCAGAAGAGTTAGAAGTCCAAGAGGGACACTACACCGGTTCAGAGGAAGTTATCATTTGATGAAGATGATGAAGATGACACTGCTCCTTTGAGCTCCTTGAAGAAGAAGTCTCCTGCAGTTGAGCCATCTCTGCTGGTCGATGAGCCGACTGATGTAGAGCAGGATGATGGGTCTTCCAGCTCTGAGGAAGACTCGGCTTCTCAGTCTGCTGAAGAGGAGGATTCAGCAGAGGAATCTGATGCTGGTACTGAAGTTGTTCATTCTACTGAGGAAGCAGATCCAACAGACTCACCCATCGAGCCTCAGCCAATCAGGTCAGCCCAACCCACTACCTCATCTGATCCCCCACACACATCCTCACACTCCCCTTGACCTCATGAATCCCCAATATCCCAAACCTCTACCCTCCAGCTGATCCCTCACCTTCACAAATTCCAGCTGGCAATGAACCAGAGGAGGTTGTTGCCTCTGGTGAGCCTTCAGCTGACCCCCAACCTCTTCACCCTGAATCCATAGACCTTGACAACCCTAACTCCCCCACTGACCTTGCCCAACAAGCTAGACTCTCTCACCTACGTTCAAAAGGACCCCTTGAATATGGTATGGTCATCACTGCCCTTGCCCACCTTTTCCTTTACATCCCAGAAATAACAAACTACCCAGCTTACCAAGATCTGCTGGTTGATGGCCTCACATGGGCACAAGCAAGAGAAGGTCCAGTAACCTTCTTCATAGAGTTGCTGAAAGAAATGGGTGAAGCCACCTTCACCACCTGGGAAGAGATTTTGATGGATGCCTTGGAGGTTAAGGCACCATCCCAGCTGACCTCTCCGGAGGGAATTCGTAAAGTGGCTCGAGCTCTGCTGCTCAAGGATGGAGTGGCTCTGGATTGCCCAGAAACGGCGGAGTCTGAATTCATCCCACCAGCAGAGAACTTCGCCATCTCTCAAGATGACCAAGTGACTTCTGATGTTTTAAATAAAATGAAAGAATATTTTGATGAGCACATCAGGGAAGTCAAGGCCACTCTACTGGCTGCCAAGTCTGCTGCTCCTTCTCTGATTGAGAAGCATGTCCACCAACTGCTGTTGGACCACCGGAACAAGCTGAGGGAAAGTCTTGAGGACAGCCTGTATGTCACCAGAAATGAGTTGTTCTTTACTCGGAAGAGGATTGAACAATCTGCCAAAACTTTTCTTGATGATGCTAATGCCTCTTTCTCTGCTGAATCTGAGAAGATCAGGCTGCTGACTGCTAATCTGGAGAAAGAAGTAGCAGATTGCAAGGATGGTCAAGAGGACCTCAGATCTACTATCCAGAAGATCCCTTCCCCACTTCCCTCTTCATCTGCCTATGATGATATCAAAAAAGGGGAAGAGAAGAACTCGGCTGATATAGCTACCCTGCAAGCTGAGACTGCTAATTTAAAAGCTGAGATGGCTTCTCTGAAGGCCTTATTGGTGGACAACAATGCTGTCCTATCAGCAAGGATCCAGAATGTTGAAGATTATGTTAAGGATCGAAAAGTGGCACAGCAGCGAGCTCAAGAAATGAGAGATCAGAGGATGGCTGAGGCTATGCAGAGGCAAGAGGAGGTTGCATCAGCCAACGAAAAGTAGAAGCGTATTATGAACGCTGAGCTTGATGAGAAGCTTGCCAGAGAGCTGCAGATGGCTGAGAAAGAGACTCCAGAGGAGAGAAACAAAAGGCATGAGCGTGAGATGTGATAGGGCGTGGATGTGTGTGATCTCAGAGGTCACCAATCAGATATAAATCCTTTTGAAAAGGAGAAGCATCTGAATGATAAAGTCTTAAGAATTAATGTGGACCTCGAGGCTCCAATGGTTTAACAAAGCATTGGCCCAAGTGAATGCCCATCTCAGAGGACAGAAGATTGCTAAGCTCTGCCCTTTGGACTCATTCCTCTGCCAGAGTGCAGAGGACTTTGCCTGTTAACGAGAGGCATCTGGTTAAAGGAGGATCCCTCCCTCTCACTTCTGAGGTCTAACCTCTGGTAAGTTGACCTATCTATGTTCAGAAAACAGAAAAGAAAAGAAATCCCTGTCACTATCATCGAAACCTATGACCTAGGTGCACATATGCATCCGAATCAGGATGGGGGAATAAAATTGTACTTTCCACCAATGGGAGAGTACCACGTATGGTACTATTGGTACTGATAGGGCATGGATATGTGATCCCAGAGGTCACCGACTAGATACACATCCCTCTGAAAGGAAGAAGTGCCTGGATGATAAATCCTTAAGAATTACTATGAACTCAGAGTTCTCACTGGGTTTAATGAAGTGTTGGTGAGAGAAAACACTCATCTCGAAGAATAAAAGATTGTTAAGCTCTGGTCTGTGGATTCATCCCTCTGCCAGAGCGCATAAGACCGGACATTTTAATAAGAGGCATCTAGTAAAAAAGGGGCGTCTCTCCTTCTTACTTCTAAGATGTGACCTCTGGTAAGTTGACCTATCTACACGCAGAGTACAGAGAAGAAAAGAAGTTCCTGTCACTATCATTAAAACCTATGACCTAGGTGAGCATATCTCTTCAAATCAGGATGAGGGAATAAAGTTGTACTTTCTACCCATGGAAGAATGCCACGTAAGGTACTATTGGCATTGCCTTTTTGCTGCATTGCTCCATTAACTGAAGTCGTTAGTAGTGGTCCCAAAGAGAAGAAAAGGACCTTCAGAGGTCCTCTTACTAAAGGAGAGGGTATAAATAACTCTCTCTCTCTCTATTCTTCATTTTTTCCATAACTCATATTTCACTAAATACTATATTCTTTTGTGCGGGTTATTATACGAGAGTTTTCTGGGGGCTAACTTGAGCGTCGGAGGATCGACGCCGGAAACCTTTCCGGCCCGATTTTGTGCAGATCCTAAAGGAGGAGGCTGCTGGAAGTTGGAAGGATATTGGAGAAGGCAGAAGGTGGATCATCGCTCAACAACTGTGCAAGGATGACAGGTATTGATTTAAAAGTTTGGATATCATTTATTTAATCTGTTGGACGAGTGCTTTTTTGACTTGATCAGCTGGCGCCGTCTGTGGGAACATGTTTATGAGCTGGGGCGTGAGTTTTATGTTTTGTTTATGCCTATTAATGATGTGATGTTTCTCGAAGTAAAGATAATTTCATCTCTGAGTGCCCATTTCATGGTAATCTATTCCGAAAAATGGATTGTGAGATGTAATAACGCCGCTCTTAATCTTCATATGTAATGTTTTGTAGAAATTTGAATCTCGGAGAGAAATGATAAAAATTCCCTGGGGATAAATGTTTAAATCCTTTTGTGATGTTTTTGGAAAATTAAAATAGATTTTTCGGGAGTAGATCTGTCGCTATTTACACTTATATATACGTGTTTTGTCATTGCTTTTTTCTTTGGTATGATCAACTAATGGGATGAAGGATGACAGAGATGGTCGATCCTGATCCCCGAGATTTGGGGGCAGAATTTGAAGCTGTGGCCGATACCCCAGCCAGTGTTAACATGCCAACAGTCACGACCCAGTGTACTCCAGCTATAATAGTAGATGAACAACCAAACAATGTGAACACGATTACTTTGACAGTAGAAAGTCTTAAGGCTATGATTCAGTCAGCTGTGGATCAGGCTCTGGGGAACCGAGCGGCAGAGGTCACAGGGCAGAGAGAGGCTCCTGTTGTTAGCATTGAAACTCCCCTAGATAAGGGGAGGAGAGAAAACCGAGCCACAGGCGTGTCTGAGGCTGGGCTGCCGATCGAGCCCCCGGCTAAGACCCAAAGTGGACGAAACTTCTCTACGGCATATACAATGGCCAAAAGCTCTCTCTCGGTAGTGGTGTAATTCAATTGAGTCAATGAGAAAGTCTTTGAAGCATAATAGATGGCATGAAATCTTTTCTCTCTTAATTGGCCTAACACCACCCCCATAGCATAATCACTTGAATCGCACATAAGCACAAAAGGCTCATTCCAATCGGGGGTGATCAGGATTGGTGCACGCACCAAAGCTTCCTTAAGCAACCTGAAAGATTTCAAGCAAACATCATCAAACTTAAAAGGAACATCTTTCTCAAGCAACCGTGACAAGGGTTTAGACAATTTAGAAAAATCTTTGATAAATCTCCTATAAAATCCAGCATGTCCCAAGAAAGATCTTACTCCTTTCTCATTAATAGGCGGAGGTAGCTTCTCAATAGCTACTACCTTAGCACGATCAATTTGTAGCCCATTGGAGGAGATGTGGTGCCCAAGAACAATACCTTCACTTACCATAAAGTGGCATTTCTCCCAATTGAGCACCAAATTCACCTCTTCACATTTAATTAGTAACTTCTCAAGATTAGACAAACATATATTATATGTATTACCAAAAATGCTGAAATCGTCCATAAACACTTCCATAATTTGCTCAATTAACCCATGGAATATCGACATCATTAACCTTTGGAATGTAGCTGGAGCATTGCATAGCCCAAAGGGCATGCGTCTCCAAGCGTACGTTCCATAGATGCATGTGAAAGTAGTCTTCTCTTGGTCTTCCGGTGCAATCATGATTTGATTGTAACCGGAATAACCATCGAGGAAGCAATAGTATCGATAACCGCATAATCTATCCAACATTTGGTCCATAAATGGCAATGGAAAGTGATCCTTACAAGTAGTCTTGTTCAATTCTCGATAATCAACACAAACACGCCAACCCGTGGCAACCCTTGTAGCAATCACTTCATCATTTTCAGTTTTTATTATAGTCATTCCACCCTTCTTAGATACTACATGCAAGGGTGACACCCAAGAGCTGTCTCTTATAGGGAAGATCATATTTGTTCCAAGTAATTTTAACACTTCTTTCTTAATGACTTCTTGTATAATTGGATTCACTCTTCTTTGTGGTTGGACTAATGGTTTAGAATTTTCTTCTAAGCGTATTCTATGCATGCATAAAGAAGGATTGACTCCCTTTAAATCATCCACAGTCCAACCTAAAGCCGATTTATGTTTCCTAAGCATAGCAAGCAATTTTTCAAGTTCTTCACTTTGAAGGGAAGAGGATACGATTACCGGATTTCTTTCATTTTCGTCAAGATAAGCATATTTAAGGTGATCCGGTAATGGCTTTAGTGTAATCCTAGCTTCCTCTTCCTTATCCTTGTTTGTTATCTCTTCCTCTTTGATTTCCAAGAGTATCTCTTTCTCTTGAGTGTTCATGGATCCTTCATCTTCATCACCTACATCATTAACAAGAAAACAATCACTTTCTTTAGCTTCATAGTAGTTAGGAATCTCATAATTAGAAGTAAAGAAAGGAATTTCGGCATTTTCATAAGCTTCTTGTATACAAAGATCTACAACTTCCATTGAGTGGCATGAGGAATTCTCCCTTGGATGCTTCATAGCATCTTGGATCGAAAAGTGAAGTTCCTCTCCTCCAAGCTTCAAAGTTAACTCTCCATTAAAGACATCAATGACCGCTCGGGCGGTAGCCAAGAAAGGTCTTCCTAGGATGAGAGGAATGTCTTTGTTTTCTTCCATATCAAGGACATAAAAGTCCGCCGGAAAAGTAAATTCTTTAATCCTCATAAGTACATCCTCTATGAAGCCATTCAGAATGGTAGTTGACCCATCCGCCAATTGGAGTGTTGTGGATGTTCCCTTCAAGTGGCCTTGGTCTAAGCTTTTGAAGATTGAGAGTGGAATTAAATTGATGCTTGCTCCCAAATCACTTAGAGCCTTTCGAACTACTCCATTGCCCATGTCACACTCAATTGTGAAACATCCCGGATCCTTTTCTTTTTTAGGGAGATTCCTTATTAAAGCATCACTACTTTCCTTAGTCAATTTCACCATTTCAGTCCCTTCCACTCTTCTCCTTTTGGCCAAGAGATCTTTCATAAACTTTGCATAACTTGGCATTTGTTCCAAGGCCTCATAAAAAGGAATGTTTATATAAAGCTTCTTGAAAACTTCTAGGAATTTATTGAATTTGTCATCGAGTTTCTTCTTGGCAAACCTTTGAGGGTATGGAATGGGTACTACCGTCTTTGGCACCCCCCATTCATCAACTTCCACTTTATTCTTCTTTTCTCTCTCTTCTCGAACTCTTTTCCACTTAGGAACATAGCTTTCCTCCTTTTCAATTTCTCCTTGCTCTCCTTCTTCCACTAACCCTTCTTCCACCTTACTTTCCTCTTCCTTGCTTGATGGAATATGATATTCCAAACCAACTCCCATATCTATATCATCAATTCTCTCCTCTTCTATCCCCTTTTCTCTATCCTTATCACAACTAGGAACACTTGGTCCCTCATATCTTCTTCCACTTCTTAACTCAATCGCACTACATTCTTCTCTCAATTGAGCTTCGATCAAGAAAGATTTACATTCTTGGGCCCTTTGTCCACATCTTCTTGATACTTCCTCGACTTGTACTTCTAAACTCTTTAGCCTTGCTCCTTGGTCTCGACAAATTGCATCAAACTTTAAGTTTGTATCCTCAAAGCACCTTCTTCCTTCTCTTCTTATGTTGTCAAGTTCCTTGAGTATAAGATGTAGTGTTTCATGGAGGTACGTGGAATTTCCTTGGTGAGAAGATGTGGTAGGCATAGAGTTTTGGAAAGTATTATTGTGTTGGTATGATCCTTCATTGGAATAGGTGTAAGGGTGGTAGGTATATGATGTAGAAGGTTGCGTATTTGATGGATTGTAAGTGGGGTGATGATATCGATCCATCTCAAGCTCACCAAATCCTGCAAAAATTTACAAGTATCAAAACTTCTCACACCAAAAATAGTAAGATAAAATTGAAAACAAGAACAACTATCAAGCAACCAAACAAACAAGACGTCTCCCCGGCAACAGCGCCAAAAACTTGTTTAGCCAAAAGGTGTCTACGTGCAAGTGTACACGATCGTTATTGCAATGGCAAGCTTAACCAAGTTTATTTTATATCGAACCCAAAGGTGATGGGAATTTGTAAGGTAAGACTATTGTTCTTGATTCAAAAACACAAAGCAAGTAAAGGGGATTTGGTATCTATGTCTACAAGTGCGTCAAACGAGTAAACTACCTATCACCTTGATTCACAAAGTGAGCAAGTTGTGTGAGAAGTGTATTAGTGTACTATCTTATGTTTCATGTGGTGAAGTATCACTTACTCATGCATTGAGGTATTGTACAATCAATAGGCAAGCCACTCTAATATGCAAAGGTCTCCCTAAATACACATAAGAGCCTCTAATTGTCCTTCCAATTCTCTAAGGTAATTCTCACTATCTTAGGAATTTTAACAAACATTTAGTATGCAATGACCTAATACAAGAATGTTTTAGGTAAATAGCCCAACTTTCGTATGAGACTAAGTCCAATGGCCCATACAATCAATTATGCATATAAGCATTCATACAAACCATCAAAATAGAGAATTGATCATACAACATCTCAAGCATTCATAAGATCAACATAAACACCACACTAATCCAAAGGAATCATACACCAACACAAAAAGGAATTAGCCCATGGCTAATTTAATAAGCAATAGAGAAATTGAAGTAACTACATTCATCATTATGCAGGAATTATACAAAAAATTTAAGAATTTACCTATTACAAGTGGAATTGAAAAGACACAAGATTACCTCTATAAGCTAAAAATCGATCCGACAATAGAAATTGAAAATCAATCGATAGAAATGTAGCTTTAGCTATGCTAAGAATACTGGAGAAGATGGATCATTGATCCGAACGGTAGATCAAAAGTTATCTAAGAAATTGGAATTGGAAATCTAAGAACACTCACTTGGAAACTACCTCTAACTTCTCCTAATCTAGTGAGAGAATATGAATCTAAGAAAAATGATAAAAGCCCTTTAGAAAATCTGAGATGGAAGTATATATAGTGCCCTTCGATCATTGACTAAGACGCCCTTCATTAAAACATGCAAAAATACAAAAATAGCCCTAAAAATCTGAGAAATTTGCACTGCTGTCGCCCAAGAGCTGTGCAGCTGTCGACCTCCCGGGCGACAGCCTTGTCGACAGAGAGCCCTCTTGTTGTCCAAGAGCTGTGCAACTGTCGACCAAGCTTGGTCGACAGCCAGCTCGACAATTGCATGTCTTTCCAGGGATATTGGTCGACATATGCCTGTCTTTCGAAGAAGGAGTCCGTGTCGCCCGAGGCCTTAGTCTCAGTCGATGCGTGATTTCCTTGTTTTTGTCATATCTTGAGCTCTAGAACTCCAATTGACTCGATTCTTCTTTCGTTGTGACCCTCTCTTCAAGCTCCTCAAGATAGGATATCAATTTATCCATTTTGCTCAACTCCAGAATTTGGACTTTTCTCGATCTTACTCGTTTCTTCCTCATTTTGCTCATTTTCACCTACAATCACAACTTCCTAGCAAAAAAGGGTTAAATACATAAAGTATCACATAATAGGGTCAAATATGAACATAATATCACCAAAAACATATAGAAATGAGTGCTAAAACATGCAATTATGACCCTAATCAGTGAGATCTGGAGGATCTCCCCTCACCAATGAAATCCTTTGGGATCCTCAGCCTCACGGGTTCAAAGCTCTGAACTTTGAATATGATGGGACCACCGATCCGCAGGATCATTTGCTAAGATTCGAAAATGGGGCATTATTGCATCAGTATTCTGAAGGGGTGAAGTGTCGGGTATTCCTCACCACTCTTACTAAATCTGCTCAGAAGTGGTTTAGTCCGCTGCCAGCAGGTTCTGTGCATTCGTTCACTGAACTTGGCGACCAATTTCTTCATCAGTTTGCAAGTACCAGAAAAATAGCGAAAACCTCTCTATACTTGCTCAGTCTGAAACAAAAGCCCCAAGAAAGCCTCAGGACATTTATCACCCATTTTAATGAAGCGGCTCTGGAGGTGCCCTCTGCCTCTGATGAAGTCCGAACTAATGCATTAGCACAGGGACTGCTAGATGGGGATTTCTTCCGATCTCTGGCCTAAAGACAGCCCAGATCCTTCGATGAATTGCAAGTTAGGGCGGATAAGTATATTAATCTGGAGGAAGCCAGAGGCATGAAGAAAGAAGAAAGAGGATCGAAAAAATGGAAAGAGCCCGAGAAGAAGAAATGAGGGGTAGAAAAGAGTAAGAATGAGAAGTAGAAACTGCCACAGGAGAGATTTGACACTTACACCCCCTAGTTCTACAGCCTACTGAGATGTTAGAAGTAGCGGCTAACATTCCCGGGTTTAGATTTCCTTCCTCTGTGAAGAGGCCTCCCAAGAATCCCAATATCTGAACATTACTGTCGATATCACAATGATTTTGGTCATGAGACCAATAAATGTAGGCATATGAAGGATGCCATTGAAAAGTTAATCAGAGAAGGTCATCTGTCTGATTTCGTGAAGAGAGACAAAGATAGATTTGGAGGAAGGAGAAGGGAGTCCGGAGAAAAGGGAAAGGAGTTGGTGGAAGCTCCCAGAAGAGATGGTTCAGTCCAGAGAAGAGGATTCATTCAGATGATAGTGGGAGGACCCACTGATGGCGATTCAAACAGAGCCAGGAAGGCATCGCTCAGAGGAAGTCGGCCCTGAGAGACTGGAGATGTTCATCAAGTAAAAATGGAGGAGGATGTGCCCATAATTAAATTTGGAGCAGAGGATGAAACCACAGGTCAGAGACCACATAATGATGCCCTCGTAATAACAACGGAGATAGGTGGATACGGGGTTGCAAGAGTGTTTGTTGATACGGGGAGCTCAACTGATATTATATTCCGAGAATGTTTTGAGAAGATGAATTTGAATGTGCAACTTAAGCCTGTGGACACTGCACTCTTTGGATTCACTGGAGGGGCAATACATCCCAGAGGGCAGGTAGCATTGCAGGTTAGGCTGGGAGAGCCACCTTTGTTCAGTGATAAAATGGTTAACTTTTTTGTGGTTGACGCACCCTCAGCATACAATGTGGTAATTGGAAGACCATCTTTGAACTTATTTCGAGCAGTAGTATCTACCTATCACTTGAAAATGAAATTCCCTGTGGGAAGAGAGGTAGTGGAAACCAGTGGCGATCAAATGTGCTCTAGAAAATGCTATATTGATACTGTAAGAGAGGTGGCCAAGAAAGTAGGCCACGAGAACAGAGGAGATGATCCTCATGGAAAGAGGTTAAAATTGGAAGAAATGAGAGAGGAGAAGCCAGAGCTGAAGGTACTCCCTAAGGAAGAACTCATGCCTGTGGAATTGTTTCCTAACCAAATAGGATTCACCACTCGAATTGGCACACAGATGGAGCATAGGGTCGCAGAGTCTATTATCAGTTGCCTGAGGAAGAATGCAGATCTCTTTGCTTTTTAGCCAGAGGATTTGATAGGGATCGATCCAAAGGTAGCACTGCATAGCTTGAATGTAAATCCGGAAGTCAGACCAGTAAAGCAGAAACTGAGAAGGTTTGGGCTAGAGAAGGATGAGGTGATCAAAGAAGAAGTGCAGAAGCTAGTAAGAGCGAAGCATACAGTGGAGGTTCAATTCCCAGAATGGCTCTCTAATGCGGTATTAGTAGCAAAAGGGGTTGGGGCTTGGAGAATGTGTATCGATTTTTGTGATCTCAACAAAGCATGCCCCAAAGATCATTATCCTCTGCCCAGGATCGATCAGTTAGTAGATTCTACATCTGGATGTGAGTTGTTGACAATGATGGATGCTTATCAAGGATACCATCAGATATGGATGGATAAATTGGATGTGCCCAAAGCTTATTTTGTGGTATCTTGTGGGACTTATGGCTACGTAAAAATCCTGTTTGGATTAAAGAATGCAGGGGCAACATACCAGAGGATGGTGGATATAGTTTTCAAGAAGCAAATTGGGAAGAACATGGAGGTATATGTAGACGACATGTTGGTAAAAAGCATCAAGGCAGAAGATCACGCCTCTGATTTAGAGGAGATATTTGGAGTATTGAGAACGTATCAGATACGACTCAACCCAGCTAAATGCGCCTTTGGAGTAAGAACAGGCAAATTCCTATGATATGTCGTAACTTCTGAAGGAATAGAAGTTAACCAAGAGAAGGTGAAGGCTATTCTCGAGATGCAAGTGCCCAGAAACTTAAACGAAGTCCATCGGCTAAATGGGCGCATAACCGCATTGAGTAGGTTTATCTCAAGATCGGCGGAAAGAAGTTTACCTTTCTTTAAGATCTTAAGAAAAGGATCACGTTTTAAGTGGGATGAAGAATGCCAGAAGGCCTTTGAGGAGCCGAAGGAATATTTGATGAAGTTACCTAGGTTGACTAAACCTTTGAAAGGTGAAACCCTGTACATGTATTTCTCAGTGGGGAAAGATGCTCCGAGTTCTGTCCTCCAGCGAGAGGAAGGAAGCAAGCAGTTGCCCATCTATTACGTAAGCAAAGTTATGCACGGCACAGAAATGAGATACTCAAAGATAGAAAAATCAACCCTTTCTTTGATAATAACAACCAGAAGGTTGAGACCATATTTCTTGGCTCACAAGATAGTAGTCGGAACTCACATGCCTTTGCAGAAAATCATTGGAAGGCCAGATTTGTCCGGGCGAATGGTCAAATACGTAGTGGAGTTAGGAGAATACGAGATTGAATTTGAAGTAAGGAAAGCTATCAAGGCACAGACGTTAGCTGATTTTATACAAGAAATCGCACAAAGCAAAGAGGCTAAGGTGTGGGAAGCATATGTGGATGAGTCAGTTACCCAGACTGGATATGGTGCTGGCATCTGGATAATCACACCTGAAGGAGAAGAATTGCAGTTTGCTATCAAGTTTGAGTTCAAGATATCGAATAATGAAGCCGAGTATGAGGCCTTGATTAGATGAATGAAGATGCTCCATGAAATGGGAGTACAGAGGGCAGTGGTATACTCGGATTCTCAATTGGTCACCCAACAATTGCAGGGGACCTATGAGAAGAAAAATGAAAAAATGGCAAAGTATGCAGAAGCGGCAACCCAGCTAAGGGAAAAGTTCAAAGAGTTAAGAGTGGAGCAAATTCCAAGAGGAAGGAATAAGAAGGCAGATTACTTGGCGAAGATGGCGAGCGCTTCTGAAGAAGTCAGAGGTAAGATCACCTTAATTACCGTAAAAGATCGAGTAGTTCACTTGGAGGTGGGAGCTGTAGAGACAGAGGTAGATTGGAGGTCTCACATCATTCATTTCCTACAAACAGTGCAGAAGCTAGAGGGATATGAGAAGGGTGAGCATAACTATATACGCCCGATTCTGCATGATTGGAGTGTTCTTATACAAAAGATCTTTTACTCAACCTTACCTAAGGTGTGTATCTACTCAAGAAGGGAATTATTTGCTAAGAGAAATTCATGAAGGTTGCGGGGGAGGTCACACAGGAGCACGTGATGTAGCCCGAAGAGTATTACGAGCTGGTTATTTTTGGCCTACTATCCTAAGGGATGCTAAAGACCTGATAAAGAGATGTGACAAGTGCCAGAGACATGGTACACTAATACACGTACCTGCTGGAGGGTTAGGAATCATGTATTCGCCATGTCCATTCGATAAGTGGGGAATAGATATAGTAGAAAAGTTCCCAAAGGCGAGCAGAGGAAAGGTGTTCTTGATAGTAGCAGTGGATTACTTTAGCAAGTGGGCTGAAGCGGAAGTTGTACAGAAGATAGATGAAGGAACTGTGATCAGATTCTTATGGAAAAGTATCTGCTGTAGATCTGGTGTGCCTAGAATTCTGGTGTGGGATAATAGTGCTTAGTTTACAAGGGCAAGAGTGAGGGAATGGTGTGAAGAGATGAGAATACAACAAAGATGGGCATCAGTGGCACATCCACAAGCCAATGGTCAGGTGGAAGTAACCAACGGAACCATAGTGAACGGGATCAAGGCAAAGTTGGAGGGAAGCAGAGGAAACTGGGCAGAACATCTGGACTCTGTCCTCTGGGCTTATCGAACTGGATTCAAGACAGCTAGGGGAGAGACCCCGTTTAATTTAGTATATGGAGCATCGGTAGTCATCCCAGCGGAGGTAGGAATAGAAAGCCAGAAGATTTAGATGTATGAAGAGGGTCAGAACACACAGCTGAGAAAAGAGAATTTGGACTTGGTGGCAGAAGAAAGGGAAATGGCCCGAATTAGAGCAGAAAGGTACAAATCGCAAGTGAAAGCGACGTATAGTAAGAAGGTGAAAGAGCGCAAGCTGGAGAAATGAGACCTGGTACTAAGAAGGGCAGATGCACTCAAACCTACAGGGAAGTTAGAGCCTAACTGGGAAGGCCCATATGTGATAGCTGAAGCATTGAAAGGAGGAGCTTACGAATTACAAGATGAGGAAGGCAACAAACTACCAAGACCCTGGAACATAGTGAATTTGAAGAAGTATTATGTCTAAGGAAGAGTAGGATTATGAATGCTTTTAATCAAAAGACCATGCATATTATGTAAGCATGGCTGAATTTTACGAATTTCAATGAAAAACTCCCAAGAATTACTGTTGCTAATTCAGGGAGACATTAAAGAAAACCTTTTAGAGTTTAGAAAAATGAAATTTTTACTTCTTGCATAGTAAAAAATTCTCTCCAGAGGGGGAGGAGCGCAATTGTCTGCTCTTTAACCTCTGCGAGAGTTAAGAAAATAAAATTTTTACTTCTTTCATAGTAAAAAATTCTCTCCAGAGGGGGAGGAGCGCAAGTTTCTGCTCTTTGACCTCAGCGAGAGTTAAGAAAATAAAATTTTTACTTCTTTCATAGTAAAAAATTCTCTCCAGAGGGGGAGGAGCACAAGTTTCTGCTCTCTAACCTCTGCGAGAGTTAAGAAAATAAAATTTTTACTTCTTTCATAGTAAAAAATTCTCTCCAGAGGGAGAGGAGCACAAGTTTCTGCTCTCTGACCTATGCGAGAGTTAAGAAAATAAATTTTTTACTTATTTCACAGTAAAAAATTCTCTCCAGAGGAGGAGGAGCCCAAGTTTCTGCTCTCTGACCTCTGCGAGAGTTAAGAAAATAAATTTTTTACTTCTCTTATAGTAAAAAATTCTTTCCAGAGGGGGAGGAGATATATATATATATATATATATATGCATAAATATAGAAAACACATATGAGTGGATAGAGAAAATAAGCATACTAAG